>JACBAD010001873.1:0-34049 GCA_014281905.1 Aspergillus hiratsukae | reverse complement strand
GCTGCAAGGGTCCCTCGGGGGGCGGGTTCGACTGCTCGGGTCTAACGCAGTACGCCGTGTGCCAGGCACTGAAGAAGACAATCCCGCGCACGGCGCAGACGCAGTACAACTCCAACATGGGCAAGCGGATTCCGCGCGCGGAGGCCAAGGAGGGCGATCTGCTCTTCTGGGCTACTGGGGGGGATTGCAAGAATAAGGTTGCGCATGTGGGTATTTTCATCCGGCCCGGGTGGATGATTAATGCTGCGCGGACGGGTACGCCTGTTAGGGAACAGGCTATTTGGACTTCTTATGGGGGGGAGTCGATTTGTCCTTATGTTATGAGGTATGCCGTCTTTTGACTTAGGCTTTTTGACACGGGATTCAGGCTAATGATTGGACAGATTCTGGTAAATTCATGATATTAGAGTGGGATACAGTGGACGACCGGCTTCTTGATTTCTCTTGACTGTGCTACAAATTGTGTTGACTGCTGCTACCATTCTCGCTACTGTACAAATCTTTTCAATTCTATAGACGAACCAATGGTCTTTGGTCTTCTTCATCTATATGCATTGTCCTCTCAAAGACAAATGAATTTACATCAGCTAAGCCATCGCCTCGCGTTGCTTCAAATATATTTATGCAACTGGAACATTGCCAACAACACCCTATAAACCCATAAGGATACTAATAACACCTCAAGCAAATGCTACCCAAATCCCAAACCTACATACAGAGTAGTCGAAAATGAATAGAGAAAAACAGTCTCGGAGATAACAAAATTTCCAGAACCCGAAATCCCGTCTCCATACAAATGTGGACCGTCCCATCATTCGTCCCAAGGGCCAAGTCTAGCCCCAAAGTTTCAAAAAGAGTTAATCAAGCTTCGCGTCAACCACGGTCTTATCTAATAACGTTTGGGTCTTCCGGCTTTGCCGCACAGTTATATAACAATCATAACCCTGGTTATTCCCATCAATCTACCTCTAGTTCATCACCAAGTTATTACAATGGCTGTGGCATTCCCGTATAAGAAAATACTAATTCTAGGCGCTACGTCAGGTATGCTCCGACCTTATCGCCCTTAGATGAAATGAGTCAAGTGCTGATGAATACATAGGAATCGGCCTAATCCTAGCCGAGCGGCTGATTGCCCACGGGTGCTTCGTTATCGGGACAGGACGGAGGAAGGAGAATCTCGAGGCGTTTGTCCAGAGACATGGCGAGGATAAAGCCGCGGTGGTGCAGTTTGATATTAGCAAGCTTGGGGAGATCCCGGGGTTTGTTTCGGAGTATGTTATGTGGACCTCTTAAAGTTATGCTGAAGCTGACAAGAGCAGAGTCACAACGTCCCATCCGGATCTCGACTGCGTGTTTATCAACTCGGGGATCCAGCGGAGGTCGGTGTTTAGTGAGCCTGAGTCGATTGATATGGATGTTATTGTTGAGGAGTTTACTGTATGCCTGACACACAGAGACACGATTGCGAGATAGATGCTGACGTGCTGTAGACGAACTATATCTCCTACCTCGCCCTAACAAAAGTATTCCTCCCATTCTTCCAGGCGAAGAAAGATACCCCGACGTCGTTCATCTTGTAAGTGAATGACACACCACAGCAAGGTCCTAGTCACTGACAACACTACTAGCACCTCCTCCGGCCTCGCATTCGCTCCTATCCTCCGATGCTCGAATTACTGCGCTACCAAGGCCGCGCTGCATCACTGGACTCTGTGTCTGCGTGAGGATCTGAAGGATACGAATATCAGGGTGATAGAGATCTTCCCTCCTATGGTGCAAAGTGAGTATCCGTATCAGTATCCTATCGTGCGCCTGAATCGAGAAGGAACTGACGAGAATGTAGCCGAACTGCATGATGCAAAGCATCAGCCTGATATCGTTGATGGGGGAAACAAGGGGATGCCAATTGAGGAATTTGCCGATGAGGTAGGTGTTCGTTTTCAAATGAAAGGTGGGAATATTTGCTGACAGCTGACGGGCAGACAATGTCGAAACTTCTTGCGGGCGAGGACCAGATCCCAGTCGGGATGTCAAATATCGCATTCAATAGCTGGGAACAGCAGCGGCAGCAGCAGTTCCATAAGATGGCGGAGATGATGAAGAAGCATGATCCGTAGACGTAATCTGAATATTCTGAATTGAAATGATATGAAATAATCTGACATAAATACATGAGATATCACGTTCCGTCGTATCGCACCATCCCCTGGATATGAAACTCGGTTGTTTTGAGAATCCCTTTCGGAGAATCGGCGTTGACCGTAATGAGCGCCTCGCTGTCACTGCTGCGGCGCTTGGAATCATTCTTCCCGGAATGTCCCACGCAGGTCATGGGATATTCGACGTAGTCGCGCCCTACACTTGCAAAAGGCAGGTATTGTTGAGGGCGACTCAACTTGCGGTCACTTGCTCCCAGCTCTTGGGGAGTCGATTTGGATCTGGTCCGTTTGCTGGTTACTCGACGGACAATGATATTGAAAAGAGGTGTGAGTGCGGGAATGCAAGCCGCTAGTATAATGAGATATTGCTCGACTGCAACCCAGATTGTCAGATTGAGTGTATCCCACGTATAATCAGATTTAGCCGTCAACGCCGCCAAGTGGATAGTCTTGAAAATAGCAGCCACCATCGCGCTGTATCATCGTTAGAGCACAGCATTCTACATACCAGAGGAGATAGAGGAGGAGGACTAACATTATACCCAACGAGAGCACGAACCCGAGCCCAAATTTCACCTTGGTGGCCATTTGCAGATTCTTGATCGTAAAGAGAGGATATATCGCCAGAACGAAGTCGCTGAATGCAGAGGCAGCTAAGCCGTTTCAAGGTCAGCAAATTCCATAGCGAATGGTGCATCACTTACAGCCTTGAAAAAAGGCATAATCTCTCTGTGCACCGTCTGGCCAGCAGGAGCCTTTGATGCCATTATCCCAAGCCTTCGCAGTCGGTGTGCACTGCCCGTAGATTGTGTAGACGCCCCCGATATTGATGATAGATAGAAGGATCATCCCAGCATACATGGCGCGCTTATGTTGCTTCACCTCGGAAATAATGCGAACCAGAAACAGTGCCACCGACACCTTCCCCCAATTTGTCGACATGACATGGAACCCCTGGGAAAGTAGCTGGTACTTTACTGAATCGATTTGTTGCGCGTGTGATAGTTGAGACATGTGTCGGCCGGTGCCATGCTGAATACTCAGAGTGACCAGTACGGTATTGATAGTGGCACAGATCAATGCAAGTAGAATGAATGCATCGTCCCAGCCGCAGCTCCGGAGAATGCGCGCGCGGACATAGAATCTGGTTGCGGTGAGGATAGCGCAGATGCCGAACAGCGGCCACGAAACGGCGTAGAGGATCCAGCCGCGGTCATCGCCGTGTTCCATCGTCAAGAGCTGTGATGCAGGACATGGAGGTGGATAGTGTAGAAGGGAAAATCAAGGACCTGGGGGAGGGGCAGGTGGGGTGTAGATAGATAGATAGATGCAGAAGGACGAAATCTCGATGCCATCGTCGCCCATCGCAAACTGACTTTTGCAGGATCAAATAATACGGAGTACTCGGCAAAGATGGCCCTCTTAGTCTTGAGTGAAGATCTTGTTGGGTTCAGGGGCAATCAGCCTTGGCAGCTAACTTTCTCTGCCGTCGTGATCCCCCTCAACTTTTGCCCAATTGGGTAACGACTTCGGGGAAAAAGCGCCCATTCGGGAAATGATTCTCTCCGTAGTGGATCTTTAAGGGATCGCTGTTTGATGGATCAGTTTAAAGGAGAGATCAGGCTGGGCGAGGGTCTTTCTCTTTGTTTCGCGATCCTGCCTAGATAGAGCTAGTGGTAAGCGGCAGTCGATGTATCGTCCCCGTTGTACACAGAGTCAACTGGGGGGAGATAGGTAGATAATTCTTGTCGACCTGTTCTCTAGTCTCTACTCGAACAGAATAATAATGGAAAAGTGGGTGCGTCGTATTCCTGATAGCGGCAACTGTAAGAGAGCTGATGTTATTGGTCAACAGTGCACAGTGCCGTTATTAGTGTTTGCGTCTGCTATGCACGTAATTGTTATTCAATACTATTCCAGATAGTCGTGGACCGAGGTCTGGACGCAGCAATGGAAGCCAGACTAGTCTTGACCCTGTTTTGCACCAATGATCCCAAATGTGGCAATGGACTATCTTCTCATCCTCCGAGCACGTGGCCCCCATTGCAGTCTCACCAATTGATCCACCAACCTTATTCCACGCCCCTGAATAGGAATACCTGAATAACCTGATTCAAGACTTTCAATTGATATCATAAGTACGACGCAGAATTAGCATCCATTTGTCTCTTCATTTTGCATCTGAACATCATCTCTTGCATTTCTTTGTTTATGGTATGTATCATAGCCAGAACGAGGAACGTAGCACCATGGTTCATCGAAGCCAAGAGGCCCAAGACTGTCCCGAGGTTGAAGCATCCAGATCGTATCCAGGTAAGACATCCCCGCATTGGCAGGGACCGTCTGATAGGAACTCAGAGAGCTGGTTCGACGGCAGTGTCGAAGACAATAGCAGGATCACAGACAATAGCAGGATCCGCGGGAAATGAGAGTCTGTTTATCTGCCGGCAAATTGAAGCAACAGCTAGCCTAGAAGCCGTCCAATCTACCTGAGGCAAGTCCTTGGATTCCAATTGACTGATCAGGGCAATGCCAAGTTATTCATGTAGATCTTCCCCCACGCGACCAACCTAATGGATCCTCCGGCTACAAAAGGGGAATTGTCGGAAGCAATATCTAGTCTACAGGTTATCAGATCTCTCGTCCAGTCCGCACATCATCGCTCGATGCGCAGTTGTCACATCTATCAACACCAGGTGATGTATTATGAGCTCGAATCAACAGCCATAGGTTGCATCAAAACTGCGCTGCATGATTCGACCGAACGCCCATGGTTGTTCCTAAGAATAGCCGGCGCGGCTGTCCATCTGATCCTCGTCATTCCCGAACTCATCGCTCGAAGAAGATCATCTAGGGTTGTCATTGGCTCAATCATGGAGGTCTCTCTCAATGGATTGGATTTAAAGCTAGCTCATGGCAGGCGACCGTCCTGATATTCGTCACTTTGGGAGGTCGAGGCTGTAGTCAACCCTTGTAGAAACAGCTGAGGAACTAGGCATGATATACAGAAATGACCAGTCTAGGACGTAATTAGTATCCCCTCATCATCCGTTCATCTGTTTTGAAAGGCTCTATTGGTTTATCCTACCGAAGTTGTTGAGTAATCTCTATTTGTTGTTGAGTAATCTCCATCTATTCAACCCAGGGTGTTCACTAATCTACCTTAAGATGATTTGTACGTCGCTGAAATGTATAAAACCTTGCTGATTCTGCTGCGTCTCGATCTCTGCTCTTCACGATCAGAATATCTTAAACCCCACAAGCTCTTCTCTCTCAGACATCCACAATGAAGGTCTCCCAGATTATGCTCACATCTCTTGCTATCGCTGTCAGCAGCACAGCGGCTATCAAAATCGCCACCGGCGAGCAGATCAACTGGGACGTGAACTACTCCGTTGCCTGGAGAGACGACCAGGATCCCTGTCATTTCAATCAGCTGCTTGCCCCCGTCTCTGAGAACCCCTGCGACAGAAGCTTCTGGATCGATAACGTGCTTTGTGAGTGCGAGTCCGCGTCTTGCTCTGCTCTGATATATCGGACTTGGACTAATATAGCATAGACCACCTTTCATATTGCGGCACCGACAACTTCGGCTTGTATAGGGACGACGGCTCGCGAGTTGGTGGATGCACGAGGGTAGCTGATAAGAAGTGGGGCTGCCATTCACCTAAGCATGATGTTATCAAGCATTGGATCTGTGGGAATTAAATGCGCCCTAACAGGAGCGTAAGTGATTGTCCTGTTTATGAGACTGTTCTGATGGAGATGGGACCCCGGCGATCTGCTTGTGAAGGTCTGCGGGATGAGGACATTGTATAAGTTGGGGGAACTAGGGATCTTAGAGCAGTCTCTTACCAAGCTCTGCTAAGCTATGTCACCTATGGATCTTAGCAAGCGCATTTTCCATTCGGAAAGGTGCACTCGGCGATATTCACGCTGTTTGAGCCGGTCCATACGTAGTCGTAGCAACCCGAACTGGCGCTGGGATTGAGCGAGGTCATGTAGTTGGAGCAGCCGCCGTCGGAGTAGTAGTTGACTTTGAGAGTGGCTGCGGTAGCAGCGGTAATGAAAGAGGTGAAGACCCAGGAAAGATGCAACTTGGAGGATGGAGGATATCCTTGGAAGTTATGAGAGATTGGAGTAGAAAGTTCTCGTGGAGGGTTTGATTGTGATGTTCCTTTGAATGTAGCAGGAGGTTCTACCCTTATATAGCTCATCCCAATCGCTACTTTATATTAACGTCAGTATATCTCCTGGGACATTCATATAATTCTCCGCCGTGAGTCAGCATTACTATAAGTGTCCGTTAGATTGCTGTTGGGTAATAACATACCTGATGGGGAAACAGTCGCATTTCTTAAGCATTGTCAATGAGACATGCATGCTAATGATGCTAGGGTAAGTGTCTGAGAGTGGTGTAGTTTAATGCATGATATGGACGTATATTAAGCTTACATGCCTATTCCATTTTAAGTTATGCTTATCCCTAACCTTAGTACTTGATGGTAAAATTTTTCCAAGTTAGTAACTGGTACGTGAGTCTCTTGCTACTGCAAAGGCAGTGTAATGTGGGTTCTCTAATGCAGTCATCATGGATGTGCAACTCAGAAGCATAACTGACAGTGACAACGGTTTTTTGTCTCATTCTCCTTGATTTTCGTCCAGCTTGGATTATGCTGTACTATCTACTAGAGAATCACTCAATTGGAAAAGGATAGTTGAAGTTTTATCACGTCCAATTCTTCACCGTCCCTAGCACTGCTAGCCACATCATCGCCACCTAATCAATTATTCACGATCCCACAAACGAGATTGTTACCTGGCCCAGGGTGGACTGTGCTTCTGGTACCTAGCGCATTCGTCCATCGCCGAAACGCATATGTCGAACATAAATTGAGGAACAAGTTTCAAAATCTGATCACTTATGATCGGATTTTCCCCAGACCTCAGTTGTGACAGGCCGTTTCTCGTCAACTGGACGACAATGTCTCTGAGACCCCGATCATTCTCGGCTGTTGAGGTATACACTTCGGTGACAGTGCTGGCAAAGGAACTTCTTGTTTCAATGTTGAGAAAGGTCTTCTCGAAGCTTTCCTTCGCCTTAGCCTTCAGACCCTGAATCTGAAAATAGTGGCCTTGGGCGTACATCTGAGCGTCGAGGTGTGAATCTGGAACAATCGCTGAGGCGGTCTTCTTTTCTTTCGCGTCCGCAATGTGGGATAAATGCATGAGTGTTGCCGATTCTTGAGTCTCTGGAGTGATATCGCGAGTATAGTCGCCGGTGTAGACAAATTGCAGCATCTTTTCCACCAAGGTCGCGTCCCGGTCGTTTATTTTGATTTCCCCTTTCTCTCCCTATAAGTACGAGTCCTGTCAGTTTAGATTCACTAATCCCTCGGCTTGCAAGGATAATGATACCTCGAACTTTGCCTTACAGGCGTCCTCGAAGTACTTTGACTGGGGACAGATGATAATTCGATGAGCTGGGAAGACCTTGTCGCCGCAGATGATGGACAGATCGCTGTATGCAGGGCTGAGGAATTGGCTGGTTCCATTTCAGTCAGCTCTTGCCGCTTCCACGAGACCAGTGTATCTTTGCAGTACCTGTGGACAAGTCCCTTCGCCATAACAGCAGCAGCATCATCCGCTGCATCGCGACGCGTCAAATCGGCCAACTTTCCATCATCAGCATCGGTTTCGTCAGGCTCTGAGACTCTTGGCCTTTTGAGGGGCTTTCTGGGGCGAGCCATTTCGCAGATTCTGCCTCATAGAGAGGAGTAAGTGAAGCGAGGTAATTGGGGTGTGAGAGTTGAGCCTGGCTCTTACCTAGTGCGTGTAAGAGTACATTCACAAATTTTTAGCTAGTGCCTCACTTTTCCCAGTTTGAACTCAGCCTGATCTTCCCAATCATTATTACTGAAATATCAGGCCTTTGCGTATGTCCATCTACATCCGTATATAGTGTTGCACCTAGTACTCTTTTGCGTACAGTGGCCATTGCGATAGAAGGTACTCTCAACTCCTGGCTATGGCGAGACGAGTCGTTGCGAGACCTCACATTATCGTACTAAAAAGTATTTCATGATTCGTCAGCTCATATATCAAAGGCAACAATCCTTTTGAGTTAGTGACACGTAAGGCCCCAAAGTGTCCCTAGTTTGCGAGAAGGCCATAGAACCCTTTGCATCATGGAAGATGCGATCAAGGCTCTTCGGGGATAGATCAGCCTTTGGGCTGCTGCCGAAGAGATTCGTAGTTGGCGAAGAGTAAGCAAGCGATGTCTATTAGGCATCCTCTGGTATGTACGTCCACATTCTTCTGTACGTCATGGTGAGGCAAGTGGTGTGGACAATATCTCCGAGAGCGTAGAGAAAGAGATGACGAACACGGTGTAACGACAACCTCGAATATCATCATGGTATGCAGCAATTTGACAGGACTTTATCTGACGTCAAGGGATTCCTTATCCTAAAACTGTGCATCTGACGCGCGTAGGTATGTCAATCAAGACTGCTACCGAGCCTTAACGGAACAAGCCGATCATACAAGTGCTGAATTCCATCTTTGCCTCGTACTTCCACACAGCAAATCAGCGAGATGGTACACCATAGTTCAAGAAGACGATGAACCCTGTATAAATGTCGACGACAGATCGCTGTTTCGACCATTGTCCAGCACTTTATCTTCGTGGCACTATTGTACCACACGGTCAAGTCTAACAACATGAAAGACAACATTCATCTCAGTGCCATCAAGGAAAAGCTATGGGGTTCGAGCCATCAACCGGGACAGCCGTCTTCCTCTCCTCAAATTCTTGGCTTATACAACTTCCGAGACGTTGGAGGCTACGAAGTGTGCGACACCAAAGTGGTACGAAGAAGGTATCTCTTCCGCTCAGCCAATCTGAGAAACGTGTCGCAAGCTGGACTTCAGACCTTGCGAGACCACTTCGGTATCAAGGCCATCTTCGAGCTCCGTTCAGATGAAAACTCCGAGACGACCATTGCCATCGAAGGCATCACCACACAGCATATTACCACCATAAATTGGGAAGAGAGCCGAAAAATACTCCTTAGACATTTCAACCGACTTTCTGACGACGTAGTCGAAAGTTTCATGGTGATCTATGAGCACTACTGTACTGTGTCTGCACCTGCGTACAGGAAGATATTTGCACACATCCGAGATAGGTTCGACTCCCCACTTCTTGTTTATGATGACTTGGGGAAGGACCAGACGGGAGTCTTCACTGCAATTGTTCTCAACTTGCTGGGCGTGTCGGATGAGGATATCATCGGAGAGTACCACCGTTCTGAGGCGGAGATTGAGGGCCTGATACCTGAGAAGAGTGCGAGGCTTCCTGGGCTTTCAATTTTTGATGGTCGTCCGCCTGATAATCTCGAGAAACACTTCCTGGCGCCACGAGAGGTTATGAGAGCGTTCCTTGTGTACCTTGGCTTGACTTATGGTGGAGGTGAAGGATACTTGACGTTTCTGGGATTTGCCGAGGCCGAGATCGAACTCATCAAGAACAATCTTATCGAGAGCAAGACTGTGCGAGATATTCCATATACCTAGAAGGCGTTGGAGACTATCCTAAGATCAAATTTGAGGTGCCCGATTTCCCGTTTGGTCAGCCCACTTACAAGATTGCCCTGGTCTTTGACCCTTCTACCGACCACAATCCCCAACCCAGCCCATTATGTGGTCGAGAAAGCGAATATGGTCAATAGTCACGTAGCATCCTTCACTACTGATATTTGCAGATGAGCCATGGTTGATCAGCAGATGTCGGTTGCCTAAAAGGAAGACAGTTGACTCGTCATCTTGACCATTAGATTGGTCGAAGCACGTAAACAGTGCTTAGTCATTCACCAAACCACTTGCCTATTAGGTCGATTTGGAGAACACTGCGTCTTCGTTCTTCTTACATCCGTCTTCATTCAAATATCCAAATCACAGAGCTCATTCTTTGGCTCAGAATCTACAGCTACGATGCCAGAAGGTAGGATACCTGCAATGTGCCTACACGCCAAATTCAACGTTGAGGCCCTATGCCGCCTGGCAACTTGGCAAGTGCCCTGCGACAGGGAATTGCGTGCACATGTGATATGAATCACGCCGAGTTTGGGGAAGTTTCAACTGGGCCATATTCGTCTCGTTTGAAGATGGGATACAGTGGGTGCTACGGTCTCCCAATCGTCAAAGCGAGGTGGCTTCGTCGGAATTTAGTTCGAAGCTTCTAGCTAGCGAGGCTGCTACTCTCCGATATCTCAGGTTGAAGAGCGATATACCAGTCCCGGAGGTTTATCATTACAGGTATGAGATTTCCAAATTTGAATATTACCTCAACTGACTTTGCAAGCTCTACGTACGATAATGATATTGGCATCCCATACATTCTGATGAGCAAAGCACCTGGTCGGCCGCTGTCAGAGACATGGAAATCGGCAAGGTCGAATCAACCAGAGCTAGCTGAACATAAAAAAGTCAAAGTTCTCCGTCAATTGGGCGCCATCACTCACAAGCTTCTGCATGTACGTCTTGACCGGATTGGCTCTCTTTTTGAGGAACAAGGTGCTTTTGAAGTGAAGGAATGCCTTTTACGTGGCCATGTATTGCACCAGAGGTATACCTTAGAGGAAGTACCTCGCGGCCCTTTCTCGTCTGAAACACAATTTTATGATAGCCTTATCACTGCGTTTACACAGCATGCTGAAGTTCTGCCGCTATTACCCCATTGTTTCACCGCGCCGCTTCCTTCTCTACGTGACTACGAGTCCGACGCTCAATATCGGGAAGCGGTCAATCTATGGAATGCTTTTGTGGCGGTCGAAGAGAAGATTGATACTTCTGAGAATAGGGTCGATTACGTTATTGCCGGCGACGCTCTCCGGGATATGATTGAACCACTCGATTTACGAGGTACCTGCTTGGGAGGCTTCCCACTATGGCACCCTGACTTGAGCGTCAATAACATCTATGTTGACGAGGACCATAACATAACGTGTATAATCGATTGGGCCTTCTCCTCGTCCGTCCCAGACGCAGTACTGTTAGCCCCACCTGGACTTCCACAGTCCCGGGACGAGTTGAGTGAAGATCTCGTTGCGTCTTTCCGGGACGGGTTCACGAGCGCTCTTCTGTCAACAGTCGGGCCCACAGCCGTCGATATTCCAGCCTCAGAGCCTTCCAGCTTCTACAACAGAATATGAGATCATGGTGTCTGACTCGGTTTCTCAGCTTTGATTCAATCAATGAATATGATCTTTTTGCTGCTCTCTGGAATACAGCCTACGGTCCTGAAAAGGACCTGGGAACTTGGTTCATTCAGCAGAGGTCTTCTCCTCGATACAAACAATTATACTCTGAATTGCATGAAGAAGATCTACCACCACAAGAAATACGAGAGATGGAGCAAAGATATCTCGGAAGCGACGTCATGGGGAGTTCCATTGCCCGAAAGTTGACTTTGAGTTCGCAGTGGAAGTCACCATACCTTACTGCACCTACTTTGCGCCCATCGTCATCGGTCCCGGTTGCCCCTGCTGCGGACTCTTTGCCACCGGTGACTGGGAGTCATGATCCCTTCGAGTCTGCCCTTTTTCCTCCAGATGCCCCCGCGGAGTCGGTTGCCTATGCACCTACCCAGTATCTGTCAAGCTCTTCCTCTTCCGGTGCTTATATTGGCGCTTGGTGTCCAGATCCCTGCTCTAATGAGCTGCTCCCGACACATGAAAAACATAGGATGTTAGACCATAGTCTATTCAACGGCTTCTCTCCCGACGTATCTGCGCGTCCTCATAGCCAGGATAATATAAATTCTGTGCCACCTAATCCTCCGCTACCACCCGTCCAGGATGACCATCCGGAGGGAAAGCGGGCTATTTGTCGCAGACGCAAGGTTGTGGAAGTGGCTGTTAAGGGTTATCGAAGATACTGAGGGCGCTGCGTGATTGTCCTGTAACCTCAGATGCGGAGATTGACTGCCTCTTGCTGATTGCTAAACTCAGTCAATGAAGATAGTAAGAAATTTCCATGTACCGAAAATCGATCCCCTTGATGAGAGCACAGCGTCCCCTAGGCATTCTTGTTTGAGTTGCAAGGTCCTGAAGCGGTCGGTTGGAGGAGGCTGACCGTGAACGGAGTGGGATACAAGATCATCGTCATCAGTAACCGATGTCCAAGCTTTGCCGGACAATGACTATGGGGTGTCACAGAGGCTCCTTATTGCCATTACGTTGCGATGAGGCCGAGGTTCAATAGTGTCATGCTCAGACGAATTGTCCTGATTTGCAACCTGGCCAGTATCGGGGCACATCCTGCGCCTCGACCGCTGTCTTCCGTCTGCGATATCCGGCGGAGCATTGCTGCGAATGAGATTGAGAAGCTGTGTGACTTTGACGTCCTCATCATCACGAATGGTCTCGAGTAGGCGCACGAGAAGATCACGGTCCTGTTCAAGTTCGACAAGCTTTCGCTTCAGGGATGTCTGTCGCCGACCGTCTTTGTCTTCCTCTCTCCGACATTCCGTCTGGTACTTCACGCAGTTTTCGCATGGAGGTCCGCCCTGACACTAATTGAAGAAGTTAGCAGAAAGACGAGCCACGCTATTATCCATGACAAACCTTTGTTTTCCGAACCTTGCATGCTGAACATGACAAGGACGCGTTATGACGAGTTGGCCTTGTTCTCAATGCGCCATTCGCCGGCAGTGTTTGGCCATTTGAGCTCGATGCGGGAGCCAAGGTACGTACCTTGAAGGGACACGACATTGATAGAAAATTGGGTAGAGCATAAGAAAGTGTGGGTTTCCTTAGATGTATCGGTTTCTGGACAGCAGAAGACACGCGACGGAGGCAGGGCCAACATAAGAACAAATAAGCGTCATCCACGGGGCTGAAGGCTATGATACCTAGTCATGTCTCGTAAACCATTGAGGTCTGTGGGGTCCAAAAGTCATTGGTTGTACGGAGTACTTCGTACTAGTTTTCAATAATACTGCCGGTCTCAGCTGTCAGCTCCAAGTTTTGAGGATGACTGACGCAATGATCTGCGATCCACATCCCGAAGGGGACGATGCACCGGATATTTCATCCTTCCACTTGATCCCATCTGGAGCTGTTAGGAGGTCTTGGCTTCAGGTCGTTTATCAATCTACCTCTTCTATCCATGTTGGGACGAGGTGCGCCATACAGTCACAGATCAACCACATTGCCACATCGATACATCCCATGTCTGATTCCATCCCCGTCTCTCAACCCACAAGTCCCAACATGTCAGGCACTCCACCGATTGAGATGAACTACTATGCACTGCTATTGCGTTAACTTTTCACAAATTCACTCATACACGCTATTTCTTGGTTATCCTAGCCAGCTCGAGGCGCAATGTCCCTACCACCAAGGCGAAAGCAGACAAGAGCATGTGTCGCGTGCCGGGAGAGAAAACAAAAGGTAATTGCAAGTTCTCTGACTCAGTTGCTGAAGCTTATCAGTTAATCATCAATTACCCCATATCAGCTTCCATTAACTTCTTGAAGCCATGACTGACCAGACCGTAGTGTGACAGTGGACGGCCCTGTTCGCGCTGTCTCGAAAATGGATACGAATGCATTGTTGACGAAAGTAACGATCTACGACGAAAAGGAGCTCTGAAGCGCAAGGCAGAAATGATGGAGCAAGACCGGGAGCTTCTAATCCAGCTCGTGAGCGCCCTTCGCGGTAGCAATGAACGCCATGTCTCTCACTTGGTGAATATGATTCGGAGTCATGCTTCATTACAAGAAATTCGCGAATATATAACGGACCACCTGAAACTGGGTACAATCGAGGACACGTCCCAGGTGAAGGAGTTCCGGCATCAAATTCGCCGTCTCCTTGACTTAGAAGGGCCAGCCTTGGACGCACGGAAGGCACAGCGGGTTGCTCATTCTCGTTCTTTCAACGTTCCCGCGAAGCCATGGACGATGGTCCAGTGCAACAGCTCGTTTGTCTCGGAGCTTGTGTCTCTGTGGTTTACTTGGAATCATTCCATGTTTCCCTGTATTGACCGCAACCTCTTCGTGCGAGACATGCGGGCTGGGAATGTGGTCTGTCAGTACTGCTCGCCCTTCCTGGTGAACGCCATACTAGCTGACGCTTGTGTAAGTGATCCATCAATTTCCCGCGGGTTGACGATTCTTATGATGAACTGTAGGCATTACTGGATGATTATCACTCCGAAGACGATTCCCTGGCTCAATGCTTCTATCAGCAAGCTCAGAGGCTCCATGAGGAGGAGGGGCGACTCAGCTTGGCCACTATTCAAGGATTAGCCGTTCTATGGAGATGGTAACGAGAACGATAATCTGATATCCTCGCCCGCAATTTCTCTGTTTAGACTGTCTGCGTCTAACCTTTGATAGCACGTGTTCGTTCGGTGATAACCATCTAGCTCGAGTGTATGAGGGTCGAATAGCGGACGCGTTACGCCACTTCTCCTCTTCCACCCCATCTGCTTCGCCAAAATCCAGCGAGAATGATCGGTATGACAATGTTTGTAACATTGCTGTTTGGGGGGTGTACAATATTCTTCAGTGAGTGTGGGACGATCGAGCAATCTCACATCAAACAAGGTGGTTCTATGTTATTGACAAGGTCAGGGCGAATTTGATCACATATCAGCGTCAGCCATTGTTTGGGATTCCGCAATGTGCGCGCCCGCTGGCGCTCCATGTTGAAGGTCTCGCGAGCGAGCAATGGGCTCCATATCCGAATTCCCAGCCGGCTACTACAAGCCATGAATCGTGCTTACTCAATCGTCTCTGCGACTTGTCTCTGATTGTCAATGACTGTCGATCGCTCTCTCAAGATCGGAGAGATCTCTCACCGGAGGTTGTAGACCAAAGTGTGGAAGCCTCGTTCAAGCGCCTTGAAGCTTGGAAGGCCCATTTACCGTCCTGCATGCAGCTGAGTGATACCGAAAGGTCTTCCCCACAGGTCCTCGGCACCCAGTGAGTTCTAGCCATCATACCCTTGACAAACCTTACGTGTTACTCATTGAATATAGCATATACTACGACACAATCATGATTACACTGTACAGCTCTTCGCAGAAGTCCTCGGGAAGTGTACGAACGAGCAATACTAGTACCCCCTCAAATGCAATCTACCGAGCCATGCGGCTTGAAGCGGCGCGGGAAGTAGCTCAGCTAGTTGAACTTCGTCGACGACTATGGGGCTTGGACCGTATTTCTGCGCCTCTCAGCGAGTGGGTAACGATCTCGCTTCTCACTCTGTTGGAGGACCTGACCACACCGGAGAGCAAAGAGGCGTTTGTCAGCCTTTGCGTTGCGCTGCGTGTATCAGCTCGGCGATGGGAACATTCGAAGGGTCTCCTCCGGCTTACGCAGCATCTCGCAATTCAGTCATGTTTGACTCTACCTGCGGAAACCATTCCACTGTACAGGGACTTTCAGGATTTGAAATGGGGCCCAGAAGATGATGAGAAGTTTGGTGCGCTGGCACAGAACTTTGGGTTGTGATCACTGTGTGAGTGCAAAAATGGATCATAGACCCGTATCGCAGATCATGTTACCGATTATCAGATTCGGATTCCTCCGTTATTTCATAACGTCTCAAAGCTGACAGTCTCCGGATGAGCGAATACAACTTGTGGAATGAGTCGCGAAACCCCTGTTCGACCGTGTATCGTATCCTTCTTCTACAATCTGACAGTTCAATTTGCATGTAAGCTGGTCGCTAGATGAAGAACGCTATTGGATTATATACCTGTACAGGACCATTTCGTATAGAGCCCTGCAAGAAGTTTCCGCCATTAAACCTTGGTATTCGTGTCGAACCCTGCAACACTGCCGGATCTCAAACTAAGCAAGACCGCCCATTAGCCCTCAACCCTCTCCACCACACAAGCCGTCCCATACGCACACACCTGCGAACAAGCCCCCATACTCAAGACATCGAACCTCATCGCCACGATTATGCCCGCCGCGCCCCATACATTCTCCAACCAGTCGCTCCACGGCCTCATTCCGCGACGTATAGATCAGATTAGTAAACAGGCGGAGCTCGCCGCCCACAATCGAGCGCAATACCACGCCGAGATCAGTGCCCCAGTTGCGGGTTCGGACGGTGAGGCCGTAGACTGTTCCGAGGATTTTGGTGATTTCTTAGCCTGGGAGGTCGTTGGTCGTCGTTGTGAGAACGCCGTGGGTGTTGGTGAAGCAGGAGGGGATGTTGTCTCGGGGTTTGGATGGAGACATGGTATGTAGTAGGAGGTTTCTTGAATATCCTTAAAGAATCTATTCAGTTACAGGGAATTGAGCCGGCAGATGGCTTTATATCTTTATTGATGAGGCATTTTGGCAAGGAAAATCGCGCATAGAAATGGACGATCAGGCTCGTATTCACGTTGGACTGGGCAATAGGAGGATAGTGAAGCAGATCGCCTGATCAATCTCAGGCTTCTTAGCAGTGAGTCAAGCTCATTTATGTGACGCTAAATTATTCACTAAGAGCTTGATCATTCTGGAGTGAATCTATCTACCACTTCCCCTGCTTATTGCTCTTATCCGGGGGGAGGTCTTTCTCTCAACCAGCAATATCCCACTTCCTTCAATATACTTTGCGGACTGGATAGTTGCATTTAACAACAAAGCATGGTGTAACAGCAAATTCCAGAGACTTCTTCTCCTTTCATTGAGCGAGACATGCGCTGATGGCCCATATGCTGAAAACCCCAGCTATATAAGTCCATTCCTGGATCTTCTGCTACAGCATCTCAGGCTGCCCCTTCTTCCAAAAGTCCAGGTGACTAGCATCGACCACAGAAAGATGCCATGACACATTGGAGGCATACCAGCTAGCGAATATACGCTGGTGGTGCGGGTAAAAGCCATTCCCAGCAGGTAAGATAAGACCCTCAGCAGCCTGTAGCCCACTGCAACTACTCCTTCCTGCTCTCTCCCGTTTACTTATCGTCCATCGCATCATAGTGGCTGTGAAGCAGGAACCTCGTGACGACACAGTACCACCGAACGTACTGCAGCTCAGAGAAACATCACCTGGTCGCTGGTTTCAAATTGAGGAATGGGTATTCAACCAACCCAAGGCGGATCACTGACACCTTGTGGCTCCTGAGCTATGAGGTATGCGAGAGCAATCGCGGCGACGGGTCTCGGAATCCATCGAGAGGAGCGACTACTTGCTGGTTACAGGCTGATCTACACGCACGAGCACATGGCAAGGCAGATGCAGTCCCTTGCGGAGTCGATCGTAACCCTTAAGGTTATTAAGATACCACAGGCGGACTCACGTCAGTATATCGGATTCCTTGAGCTCCCTGATGAGTTCTGCCTCGACCTACAGCCTGGTGACGCGATCAAGGGGAACTTTAACATTGAAGAGCCAGAATCGCATACCGACTGGCATGCGTGCTTGGTGGACTCCCTGCCAGTCACCCCTCCAAAGGCCATCACAATCCTCCTGACTCAACCCTGGGACAAGGAGAAGCGGGAATGGATGCGCTTCGACGACGACCTGGAGTCAAACGCCAGGGCTCGGCTCCTGGCGAGAGAAGTGGCATGCCCGTGTGCAAAAGGTCTTTTTTCTTTATACCAGAAAGGCCTGATTGATAAGTGCAAACAGTGCGGCCACTCTATCACAGATCACGAGGACGTTGAATTAGACAGCAAGTGGCGGAGGATTTCTTGTTCTGATGCATGCCACATCCCCATGCTCTGGCAACGACCATGTACCTGGAGACTTCATTGTACGCCATTGCAACTGGAACCCTTCCGAAACGGATTTTCCGTATCTATGCAATCATTGATCGATACCGGAGCAAATGCTTACGCTTGCATGACTACACCATGTTCCATCATATCCCAGCGTTTTCGAATACCCACTACTCCTTTGGAGAAGGAACACGCTGATGGCCGAGCCGCTTTCAACGAAAGTCGTCTACAGCTCGCATCGATATAAGTCTTCTAAGCCCTGCAGTCATCTCCGAAAGTGCTTCAGTCCTCAGTCTTCCGAACCTCAGCTCTCCGAGTGAGTTCAACTATGTTCCTATAGCTCTTATTAAGCGTGGTCCTAAGTGACGAGAGCTCAGCATCTCGAAGTACTCAAGACTGTGAGACTAATTTCTGTGAAGAACACCTCAGCATAGGTCTCTGAACCTATTATTCCTATACGGATACAATGCGACTCGAGATACTCGTCTTAATGACCATTGAGTTGGTGAATACTGTGCGCATCACCAACTATCGTGTGAGACGGTGTCGTGGTCACTGGAGTGTTTGTTACAATGTCCCACCACTAGGTTGTTGCGACCGACCTGGACCATATTTCGCAGCGTCTTATCAAAAACAACCTCCGGTTCCCATACTGACAGTTGGAGGAGGGCTGCACAGTCAATACCAGGAGCGGTCCGCAAAACCGACCCAATAAGCCTTTGACCTGCGAGATCCCGCGGGCTGCTGCGGCGGGGTCTTTGACTCCAGACGAATTGGAAGACATGGATTTCATGGCCAACACGCGTATGTTACGTCCTCTTTGGCTTTGAAAAATTCCGTACAGAAGCTGGTCCTTCTATTTCGAAAACATCAAACTTGAAATCAATATAGTGCAGCCGCTGGCAGGCTACTGGGCGTTTCCTATTATTTGAAACACTTCTGGCTATCATGCTCCTCATCCTCCTTGTTATCGCAGCAATTGCTCGCCTTCGATCGCTGTGGCTCGGTGGATGGTAAGTTGATACATCTATTGCTTGGAGAGCATTGTATTATATTGAAACTGACATCTTATCTATATGCATAGCTCAAGTGTCCCCTCTGCATTCTCGGCTGCTCCTGATTCTGGGGCTTTCTGGGCAGAAGTCTAAACCCATGAAGGTGTGCTGCTTAGCCTGCTTGTGAAGCCCAGCAGTACACGGGTTGGCCAGTTTTAGTTTCAAGGACCCCCTGAAGCCCTTGCACTGATCCAGGAGTCTTTGTTTTTTAAGTACTCTGCGTCTACCCCTCGAAGATAAACTCTGCGAATAATCCTTATCAGGAACGGATCGATCACTTGTGGTCAAATATCCTCACCCACTACTTCCCCCTGCGCGATGGTTTTGGTACCGAGAGCGAACCGTATGTTCCAAGCCGGAAGGAAGTTTCCGAGGGACCTACTGACTACTGTCTACAATCAGGATAACGAAGATCTGGGAGTCATCTGGTGTCCGCACCATAACAAATTCGGCAATGATATGCCGTCTGAGTGTCGCTTGAAGTACGCCAGTCATTTATCTACATCAAGCCGACTATATCCGGAAGATGCTCCGTTACATCGGGTGGAATTATTACGCCTCCGAGTCGCTCCCCCTCCTCAGTAGGGAATTCAAGCTGATCTTGATCACACTGGGGTTTATCCGCCGAACTGTGGATTCCAGATGGCATGAAGAGACGATTATCAAACTGCCTCCAAACCGAAAGATCAATGTGGAGTGTCAGATCCCAGAGCAATGCCACAAACGCCTGAACGAGATGGATTCTGATATCTCCAGCGAACTGGACTTTGATCCAATCAGCCAACCCCTTCAAACTCTCCGCAGCAGGCATACAGAAGCTGGGCAGCTCTGGATCCTCACCAGCTTCAGGACTTCTGGACCTTGCTCACCAGTTAGGTGGTCAGTCGCTCCCCCTGACATCCCTCTAGCAGAGGAACGACTCAGGTCGGTTGTGCCAAAGTCCGCGGAGGAATCCAGCCTCGGTCTGGAGAGGCCACTCATCTGGGGATGTATGCCAGAATACGGCATGAACGGCTGGCCATTAAAGCAATACCAATGGCTGCAGTCACGGTACCAGCCCAGCGGGCGCCACGAGGTCACACTGTGGTCCCGTTGTTCCTGGCCTCGATGGAGCTGCAGTCGAGCACGATTCAGCCCCGGATGAGCTCTGTAGCCTCTCATCTGCGAAACGGTCCAAATCTAGTTCTTCGCTGCATGAAGTTGGCTCAAGGCACTCAGATAGTTCCGCCTTGCCTCCGGATGAGTGGACCCTGTTGGAGAGGGAGGATCAAGTCAATGTCGCGTTGGTGACGATAATCTAACCTTTGGAGGACCTACCGCTCGCAGAGAGATGATTACATCAAAACAGGGGATGCTGGCGCGGAAGCTCCAGTGGCGAAAGTACTACCTATTATTCCCGGTTGAATCTCGTGTCTTTGAGGAACTCCCTTTATTTTCTCGTTTTTTCTTTCCTGAGAATGGCCCTCGCAGGGCCAAGTTTACTGGTCACTTGGACAAGCTACCGAGATGCAAACTTCTATCATCTTCAGGTTCTGCTAGGACAATTCGATGGCGGAAGGCGAATCCCAACACAGCGGCACCACCTACTGCACTTACTATGACAGGTCAAATCTGGCAGTCACATGTTCCAGGCTTGACTATTATTCCCTGTTCTAGTCCCCTTGCCGAGCACCTGCTATCCGCGATGTGATCCTACTTTATATTCCCGTCGAAGCCAGGGGACACGTCCGTTGCAGCGAGGACCAGTCGCACTGGTTCTCCTACAACGGCATCTCATCATACTGATACATCCGTCCTCCTGAGCTATACGCAAGACATGGCCGGTTTAGTGGGATTCATCGATACCAATCTGCCTCCTTGTTCAACCGTGGTCTTTTGAATTTGCTATTTACAAGAAAGTCAGGATCTCTTACACGGGCATCCTCTTGGACCTCTTACTACAGAGCAGAGAGAGCCATTGCGCAGGAAACATGACGAAGCGAGCAGAAAAATATCATAACGAAGAAGTTGAACGGTCTCATGCAGAATGAGTGATATTGTCTTCTAAAGTCAAGGACACCTCCCCTGTGAACTACCATAACGATCTGTCCCGCCTTCTTCAGAGGTTCGGGCTCACTCGTCGCCCTTGTCTTGCTTTGATCAACAGCCTCTCAGTTGGTCAAGCCATGCTGCTTCGCACCCTGCTCCTCACCCTCATGAACCGCACCCGTCACTCGCATGATTACCGCATCTCCGCCATCATGAATCATCAGAGTGATCCCACGGTCCTAACGGGCAATTACCGTCTCTCCGATGGCGTTACTTCGACTGCCATCATCAGGACATACACGACCATGAAACGGCTCGAGCAAGCTGCCCATAGCGTTCTGAAGACCCTTCAGGCAAACGATTGCGACGGTAACCAATGGGTTCTGGTTTTGGGACTCACGGAGGAAGCGATTCAAGTCAAGTTATTAGGCGAATCCCTATGACACAACGACAGTTCCTAATTCCGATGACGGAGGCGGACGACAATCTCTATACATTGTCGTCGAAATTGCGTTCTCAGAAAGCTATTATGGCCTGGTCCGTAACGCTTTACAATGGCTACTGCGCTCTGGTGGTCAGGCCAAACCAGTGATCATCGCCAAAATAGAGGAGGACAAGCATCAGCGCGACATCCATCATAAACAGTGCAGTTTAAATGCACTCGCGATCAGCTTGTCGCCAAATACAGAGATTAGATGCCCTAAGAGATCCATAACATCGAAAGTACCGCAGATAGGATTCGGGATTCCTCGCCTGATTTGTACAAGGCGGTTAGATCCACAGTCGTTGCATCTGATTGGGTTGGCCCAATCTCTGTATATCTAGAGGTTTGGGAGTTGAGAGACTTGAACAACCTCCAAACACAATCTCGCCTGCGGACCCACAGACTTGAAGTTGCTCACTGTTAATCAGGCTTAGCCAATTTCAGGTATTGCAGCACCAGTCCTCCAGGCTCCACAGCACAGAAGAGATGCATTGATAAGTCTCTGTAAAGAGATAAGTGAGGCTGCTGTAAGGGGCGAGGTTGGTGCAAAAGGCGAACAGATTAAGCCGCCCAATAACACAGTAAGAAATCTCCCAATGAGAGGTTTCTACTTATACTAGAGCTGACTTACTATAGGCATATTTGTGGGCCTGTGACATTTGGGATGGGAGACGGACAACCTGCTTTAGAAGGAGCCACGCATTGTGAGTCTTGAACCATGGCCTAACTTCAAGGCCGAAGTGGCTAATACTTTTCAGCCCAGACCTGGAGCCCACAGTTTCTCGATATGAGAATTGTAGGACCTAAGGCTGCTAACTCAATAGATACAGAGCATGTCTATGTGTCTTGCGAGACTGATGTCCAAGGGAGACTATTTAAACAGGTTGGTCAAGTCCTAGGTGCAGTGTCTAAGGCCCAGCAGCAGGACATCACATTCAGCAGCTTTAAGGGGGCCATACCACCATATCCCGGATACGCCAAAGTCCCCGATTTTGTGGCAATAGACTGGTCTGGCATGGTAATGGCTGTAGGAGAAGCCAAGGTTCCATGGATAATACAGCAATCCTTGAGCAATGCGCTTTATGATTTCACATATGGCAGAGATAAGTCGATCAGACACTTACTTGGTTAGACTCCTAACTTATGAGATTGATGTACATACTAATTTGAGTATATGTAGGGCAAATCGCAGGCTATATGCTTGATTTAAACCTCAAGCATGGGTTTCTGACCACCTACAATGAAACCATCTTTCTCCGTAAGGTGGAGGTTAATCGGCACTGGGTACTTCAGTACACATTGATGAACGAAAGATGGAACTGATTAGGTCTTCAGGATGTTCTTCCCCCTGCCTGTCCACTTTTGCAGTGGTGTGCGAAGCTCATCTACCGACCAGTGCTCGTAGTAGCAACCACCAGGCAAGACAGACCGAATCGGCCTAGGGTGTTTCAGTGCAGCTGGAATGGGGATTTAGAATCCATCTTGGCGCCTTTTGATGGGGTTTCGTGGTTGATGGAGGGATGGGACAACATCATGTCGACGCATAATGAGTCCACATTACGAGCCAGTTCTCCGTACTGGCTTGGGCCCAGTGCCCGACACCACCAGCCTTGTATAACTTCGGTGCGGCGGTCAGTACTTGAAGAGGAGTGTTTCCGTTCCTTTTGAGTCAACTTTTCAGTTCATTCGAGTTTTTTTCGCCATCACATAGTATCACCTCGCTGTAACACATCACCATCGATTTGAAAATGCTCAGAACCCGCTCACAACGTCTTCGCGCCCGGCCAAGAACACCAGCCAGTGTACCAAGACCTCCTCGATATGCACGCAAGAAACGCTACTATCCAGCAGGGAACCCAGTATGGTGGTATTGCCATACCATTTTTGCTGATGCCGATAACAATGTGTATGGTGAGCTACATCGACACCTTTATATATGATATGAATCCTAATAAGGTAGAGGTTGGTTGGCGTAAGGGGGCCATCGACAACAACGAGGCAAATCGCCGAGGGGTGTGTCAGGCCATCGGATAGTTGTTCGACGTTTCCCTCATTAGCCCCGCGGCCCCCGCGAGCTAATATCTAAACAGCCAAGGAAACAGCGAGGAGGACTCCGGCTGCCAAGTCTGTTGCTGCCGTGCTGGTAGCTCTGTTGCCTTGTGCGCTGGCTCAGGCGAACACAAGCTACGTTGATTACAATGTGGAGGCGAATCCTAATCTCATCCCTCAGATACTCGCTAAAATTGATCTGTCCTTTCCCGACTGCGAAAATGGACCGCTCAGCAAGACTCTAGTTTGCGACACGTCTGCTAGACCGCATGAGAGCTACCGCCCTGATTTCCATGTTCACCTGGAAGACAATCGAAAGTCGTTGGGCAATGGACGTTGCGAAGCGATTAAGTCGCGTCGGGACAGGACACTACTTTGCTCGCGGTTTAGCTGCCCTGGCCAAAAAGATCACAACCGAAACAGCAGTGAAGAGGGCCAACCGCTATGCCCTTGAAAGGATTTCGAACGTGAAAAGAGGTTCGAGAGGGGGAGTGTATACGACCCCTCAGGACTTTAAGAAAGCTGTTAAGCCTTACAGCGCAATACTACCCACGACCTGTACTTGGTGTACACAGATGTCCCAAAGCAGACACACTCACAGTTAACGGAAGAAACATCACCAGTCACCAAAGCCAGTCGCTTCTCGTACAATAACAGCGGTACCCTGATCATCAAAGTCATGCCGAATCCTGAGCATGATGTAGCTGCCCGGAGCTTTGATCCACTTATCACCACAGCGCTAAATTCAATGGGCGTGTAACGAGAAGTCAATCCTCTTGGATCAACCACTGTCCAGATCGGCTCCTGGAAGAAGGAGGCGGATTAAGCCTGGGGGCCCTGCCAGCGGAACACGGACATGAATCTTGTCGTTGAGATAGGCCTGTCTGAGTCCAGGCAGCACCTCGCCATGGACGCCAGGGGCTGGCTTGAGACCCCAATGTCAACGACGCTTTTGACCCCGATTCAAAGAAGACTGCAGCTACTCCCATGGAGGAAGGAGCTAAGCTCGTCAAATCTGACAAACATATTGGCCACGATATTATATTCAAGGAAAGGTACGGAGTAGGGGTCGGCTCAGTGATGTATCCCATGCTGCAAACGATCGTCGTTGGCTTGCAAGATATACCGCGAACCCCGACAAATTTCATTACAAGCTCTTTATCCATCTCGTACGGTACTTCCGTCGGACCCTGGGTATTGTAATCATTTATAAACCACGCGCATGTCTCATTGTGGTTGCGAACAACCAAATAATTTACAACAATCGACTCAACAGGGATGAAAGCAAGGCGAAGGTTCCTCCAGAAATCCTAGTTCATTGGAAGCACTTGCTGGACAACAATCTGATTTTTCCATGCCCTCGTGCTCTGCCTAATGATGTTGACGACACCCCGGCTCATGGAACGGGGGGTGAAATATGTGAATGACAGGCCTGGACACGGCGTCTATCTTACCACACTGTGGCTAGGCGTGCAAGGATCGGAGATGACCACACAGATGTCGGCGAGCCGTCTACGTTTAACGAGGCTGTCATCTCACCTGAGGCAGAAGACTGGCGGAAAGCGATGCAATCCGAATACAGGCTGATGATACTGCGGTCTGCGATGCCTCATGGGGCAAAGGACGGCTTGCAACAGCTTCGAGTTGTCGTCGGATATGTTGATGCTGACTACGCGGGATGCATTGATACATGTCGCTCAACTACAGGATATGTATTCCTGTTCGGCAATGGCCCCATTTCCTGGGCTTCCAAAGTGCAATTGGTGATCTCCTGTTCAGTTGTGAAGTTGAGTACACGGCCATTGTCCATGCTGCAAAGGAAGCCATATGGCTTACCTATCTCCTTGAAGACATCGGATTTTGATATACTTCAAGTACATAATCTTAGTGGGTTTAATTATTGCTTCGAATGAAATGGCTTTATTAGTATTATAAAGATCCTCCCTTTCCCTGCCTATTCATGCTCATAATGAACTGTGAGCGGTACTAGATGAGTAATAGGATGGAGGATGTCAAATCAGGAGATCCTTATATTTCATATCACAGACATTCAAAGAGCAATTGATTTGCGTAAGATGACGCTGGCTTGGGCAGTGCCCAACGCCGACCTCTTACAACTTGGGATGCACAGAAAATAGGCTGCTAAACGAACCTACAATACCCACAATGAACCCAAAGATTCAGGCTCCAAAGCCGGATGTTACGATTTGGTCCACTTCCGAGCGATTCCTATCTCCTGACACAATAAAGGACATGAAAGCATGACCAGGGCCAGGAACTCGGCGTCCATAGGTCAGATCCCGTGCTTTACGTCAGAGACGAAAGCCTGAGCATCATGTGCCGTCTAAGGCTCGACTGGACAATTCCAGTGGACTCCCAAGCCGCCGTGAGACTTGAAGAGTCAGGCCAGGCCAATGGAGTTTCTGTCACATTTTAACCACGTTTTCAGCATACTCAACGGGATGAAACAGAGGGATGCATGCTGTCTCTGCCAGATTTGGCTGGTCTCATCGTATTGGAAGTCACGACGATATTTGTACATATCACCACTGTGGGAAGACTTGCTCTATGCAGAAGAGCGGCCCCATATCTTGAAGAGAGCGAGATCGACAGATCATTATCCATGAATGGTCGACAGCACGCAGATACGATCATGATGGAAGACCCAAAGTTGTCATTCAGGGCTGCTCAATCTTGTACTTGATGTTTAGGTCATGGGAATGTAAACATCTTCAACCATAGGCTTTTTCAAATCCGTCCCATCTTGGTAGATGAGAGCACAAACTCGTGTAGGAACGAGGAAGCAATGGCACAATTGATCGTCAGTATAGGTCTAACTTATCAGCTCCGGCTCCTTGTGTAAAGATGGGCTGGCATACGCCTCAGTGTATTGAGTATGTTCTGAATCTCGAGTTTGACCCTGCGCGGACTCGTCCAGTTGACTCTGCTCTCAATGTCCGAAGTTCAAGCGAATTACAGACGACACACAAAGCCTGGTAACTGGCCAAGCTCATCATGCTCCTCAGGCTCAGCATTGGAAGCTGTAAGCGAGATTTGCTAAAGCAGCGCTTTCTCCAACTTGCAGATTTGCGGCTATCTTGTGATACACACTCTTGTTATCTGCTTCGTAAAGTATCCATTCAGTTCCCCGTGTCCAAAAGCCTTTCCACAGAGACCGGAGCTCTAAGGTGAGTTCTAGAAATTCGCTGTAGCCCACCAACTGCTGCTGCATAGACGAAGCTTATCCTCTGTGAGATTGGAAATGACCATTGGAGGAAAACATGTGCTTGCGACATCAGCACGTTCAGGCGTTACCCACAAGTAGTCGAATGTGCATCTTTCTGAAGCTTAGAGTGGCCCCAAAAGCTTACATGCTGCCTCATTCTGCACGGTTTCAAAATGCGCGAACTTCCTTCCCAAGGCCTTTCTCTGCCCATGTGATGGTGACAACTTCATCCTGACTGGATTCGGGAAAGGCAGGATAGGTGTTTCGCATGGAGTGATTAGTAGAACAACTGAAGGTGAAATGATCCTACAATATCGGTTAGCAGCGCGGGCATAATGTCTCCAATAGTACCGCACTACGGATTACCGCTTTTGGAACTATTTACCGTCCAGCACTCCAACTCAACCTGGAGACGAGACGAGACCAGATCTACAACACCATCGACCAAAGACTTCAAGCTAGAAAAGTCGGCTTCCGACCAACAAGTCAGAAACTCACAAACACCACCACCGCCAAAAAGGCAAACCGGCAAAACAAGATCGCCTTTGTCTGCACGGGCAAAGCTGCCCACTATTCTCCATTCGAAGCGGAGATCCAGAATCATCCGGCAAATAACCGGAATCTAGGCCATTCACCGCCGATTTGAGTCATCGAAGTTGGCTGGAATAACATGAAAACGGGGGATCGTCATTCGCGTCGGGAATCTTGATCCCATTCCCTGCTGGAGGGAAACGCGTGGGAAACGCCACTGTCATGGGTTTGTCGTTATTGTGTTCCTGGCAGAAGGTCGGTGGTTGATGGCTTACTGAATGATATGGAAGTGGTTAGAAACTCACCGCTAGTGGTCATCACCAGAGTCAAGTTGATGCATCATCGCTTAACCGTTGCATTTGCACTTTTGCAGACTGGCCGACACGCGTCCAGCGTCGGAAGGATTCCTTTGGAGGGTACGGAGTACAACCGAACACCTTCATGTCTATTGTCCATGGTAGTTTTCCTATCAACGGCAGACAACACCTATCCCAAGCTCAATAGCTACACGTGGAATAAACACAGCGGAGAGAGCGCTTGGTCGAAATCCCCCCACTCGTAAATATCTACTTACTCCATCTTCACCAATCGCCAAATCAGTCAAGTCAAACGAGGCATCATCCCATTATATTTCGTATTTGTTGTAGGTAAAGATCGCCATCCCTCTCACCGTCGGTGACCGTCTATCATCCAACCCCGCCCTCACTCAGACAAGAACATCTAGAAGTGTTCTGGAACACCCACCCTGGCTAAATGCCAGGATGCTTCCAGCCGGGAGACGGTACAACCGTAGAACAAACGGGCGTTTCATTTTCAATATCCACATCCCATCCATATCCACAGATAGATATCCGTCGGACGCTTGCACTCACCCGGTCGGGGTTACATGGGCGGCGTTTGAGGTGTGCTTCGTCTAGCCAACCACGCCTCAAGTGTCGTTATCATTAATAATATGTGGTAGTAGTTGTATTGCTCCGTAGTTCGTGCTAAAAAAGAAGTCCTGATGATATCGAAGCATCCAGAAGACGTGGAGTCAGCAGTCAGCCTTGTGGGTTTCGGTGATGATATAAATATCTACGGAGTAGTCCGCCCGGGGTATATGTGGTGAGATTGGTCATTGTATGTAACCGTTGGCTGACGGATGTTGGTGTTTGAGGCGACTGACACAGAAATGACTAGAATTGACCGCGTAGCATCGAATAATACAATTCTAAGCATAGGACGGATTTCTTCTTGAATACTTCCCTGGTTGCTCGTATACTCGTATACTCCGAGCTGACACGGCAAGCTGAACAAGCTATTGGGATGATGACACTGATTCGCGATATATTTAGAATTCACATGGAAAGTGCTCTACAGTCTACACATCAATGAAGCTATTTACCACTTCATCAGCTGTCAATATGAAATAACATCAAACATAACGATATCGCTACGGAGCCTCCCGAAGCCCCCTCTTCTATCCGATGCTGATGCTTACCTCGGTTGAAGTCCAGAGTACTCTGTACGCATTGAAGGATATACCAAACGTACCTGCAAACCAAAACAAGAAGATGTCAGCTGAGCGCGATAACCGTCATATGTCAGCCAACATCAAGAGACTAGCAGACATGACAGGAATATTTCGGAAAAGAGTTGCGATCAGTGGACAACAAACTCCGCGGTAGCCATCATATGAACAGGACCGAGGCAGCAATATCGTCCCCAATGACGAATGTGGCTGGTCGCTGCTCCCGATAAATGACCGTCAAGGAGTGTTTCCATAGTTTTCCAACTCTACCTCTCGTTAAACCGGGTATCATTATTGCTACCAAGCCGACATCAAAGTAGAGAGGTATCGCAGGGTTCGCAGCTTGACCGGGAATCGCCGACTCGTTCGCATCAACCTCCCATTTTCAATTCCCGGAGCTTAGATGAAATACGATTAACAAAATGATCTATCCAGCGATGATCGTCCGGGGAAGCTGCAATTGCAAAAAGCTCGGTCGCCCTAGGTTTAAGCTAATAGCGACAAAAACCTGGGATTTGGAATCCGGGACACTCCTGCGGACGGAAAGGATCGCGATACTTCCGTCTGCTCCTGCTCCTGGAAACTGGGAGCTGGGCGGCGGCCTGTAGCTGGAGCTGGAAGCAGCTTCCGCTGCGAGGAGGTGCGATCTATGTATTCTCTTGATCCGCCTTGCACGAAGTTGGAGATCCGTGCGGCGGGGATACGTACTCTTGTCTTTCTTTGGAATGTGCGGAGTAGTTGTAGCTGGCAACTCTGGGAGTACGGAGTGTGGGATTATTATTGAAGAGTCTCTGGCTTGACTTCACGTTAGGAGATTATGAGTGTGATGTACAGAATACAGGCGAGACATACATACTCTCCGCGCTCCATGTTCTACTTCCCCATACTGAAGAGAGCTTGAGCTTGAGCTTGGACTCCTCCGCTCAGGCCTTGCTGTGGTAGCTTCAGAGCATGCTGTACTCCATAGCGATAATGATGTGCAACATGCTGCGGTGAATCCAACCGATTCCAGATTCCAGATCCAGATTCAGAGTTGGAATCCGCAACCCTAGATTGAGTCTATTGACAGACTCAATACTGAGGTCTAAGACCTATACCCCCGGTCGCAGATGCAGCAGCCACAGGCCATCCACATAACGTGGCTGATAGTCGGTAATGCCTGAGCGATCCAAGCTCCCTCAATCATGGACAAATACCCCTCTATCAGGCCCTTCATTTCTGTCGGTCGCTGGCATGGCAGGCTGGAATCCAATCATGGAGTAAGCGGTGAATCACCGCTCATTTGGCGCCTATAGTGTTGGAGCATGGCGTCTGGCAAGGGAGGGGGCTCATGTATGTACCCTGCACCGCACAGATGTGTGGGCGTTGTATGTGTGCAATGTGCAGTGCATACAGGGTACATAATTATTGACTGAGCATTGCGGTGTGTCTGTTTGTGTATACTGTGCAGAGCAAGGTAGGTACTTCTGTCCAGTCAACTGTCGAGGATAGATGGATAATCATAGTGGGCCAGGTAATAAATAATAATACTATGCATTGCATGAAGAGCTCCAGCTGTAACTGCAAGTGGGCGGAACTGCAGGGTTGAATCCGGGATCATGGGTCATGGAGCCTACCAATCTGATCGCTGCGATCTGGAATGTCGGGGAGGATTGCAGGGTGATCCTGGAATGCTGGGGTGCTGCATCCGCATCTGCATCTGCACCTGCGCCCTTGATATTTACCATCCATCAATCAAACATCCATAAAGGAACAATATTTGCTATCCAAGTGGTACAGAAGTACCTGCACTCTGTAAAAGCCTACTGGTAACGGAATGAAGGAGCCTGAACATGGGAGAGAATGGACAGATCGTCGTCGTCATCAACAGTTATCGATCAATAAACCTGAGATGCAACGTACCTTGAAATCAAAGCACATATTCCCTTTCTAGAACAACTGGTGAAGACCCTTTATTGACGGAATCAGGCAAACCACCCATGTCCAGGACGGGCACATATGTACCTCGGTCAATGCATTCCCACGGTCGGAGGCAGCATTCGACGATGGCAGTATGAGTTCCCCGTAGCCATCCCTTGATCCGGGATTCGCATCCCATCATGGTCCTATGAATGTAAATCCGATCAACGAGACCAAACCATCAGACATCAATCTCCGCAATCCTGGCCCTGTCTCCTGCAACTGGGACCAATTCCCGGTCTTCCGCGGGCCATCCCGTCCCCCCTGTCTCCTTTCCAAGGAGTAGGAGTACGGTACATTTTCCCAAATTTGACTGATCGCAATGCAATGTCTAATTATCGAGTTGTTAGAAGACCGGATGTGATGCCTAGCGCCCTAACGGAATACAAAATAACAGAAACAAAGGGACGGGTCGCGGAACGAACCTCCTTTATCCCTATTTTGAAGCATCACTACCACTCTCAGTTAGCTCGCATTCAACTAGTACTTCAGTAGGATAGACGTATCCGCCTGGACGGTGCGATCGTCGATGTGGCTCCCCCGGGTGTGTGGAAGGAATTCCCGGTGGCTGAACGACGGCTGTTTGGGCGGTTATTGGGTGTTTAGTTCTTCCAATGTGCTTTTGCTTTGATTGCTCGTGATGGATAGGTAGTTTCGGTGTCTGGGCCTAGACTCTGAGATCCTGGACCTCGGGATCTACCCCCTGGTACTAGTTTGATCCTGACAGTTGATACATAGAGTGTACTTTGGTCTCTACAGCGTCGAAATAAGCAAATAAGCTGTAGCTGTCATATTCTTCAGGTGTTTGAGGTAGAATTCGAAATGACAAATTGATGGCTTGATCACATTGTCTGGTTGATGAAAGTACTGAACTGATCGGGTAATTGCAATGCTAATTTGATTGCCTGATTGGGAAGGTAACACAGTGCTCTGGACTCTCTAGTTTCTATGATAGTCCGTTCTATCTTCCGTAGTGTCCTCTCTCTGCCTTAATCAAAGTACTTTGTACCTAAGGTTTACCCGGCTGGATGGTTCTGACATTTGGGCGTCAGTGTCGGTGCCTAGGCGAGACCTCCCCTCGGGTCTACATTGGGAGCAGTGATCAACATAAGGAGGAGGTTAGTACGGAGTAGCTGAGAAGGATCACTCTGAATCCGTCATTCCGGACATGTGCTCGCAATTTACTCCATAACCATCCTGAAACTCATCTACAAGTGAATCAGGGGCATATTCTCGTCAGGAGTGTTGACCGTCTTCAGGAGTATCTTCCGAGTGCGACTTCTTCTGACATGTGTCATGTTGATTCCTCGCTGCTTGTGACATCGGTCAAATACGACAGCCACCTACACATGGCTGTGGTAGTAATTCCGTTTCATAGTCAACGGAGAAAAGATTGACATGCGACACAAAGAACTCATACTTCCCTTCGGTTCGTACTCATCAGCCTAGAAGGCGCCTTTCATCTCATGGATAAAGAACAAACTCTGTTGCGTAGTCGGTTAGAAGAGACGGAGTATTATCTACCGAAGGGTTCGCCCTCCATTTTCCCGTCCAGCTCCCTGGGTACCATGGGAATAATTCCACGAGTCACAAGCTCGGTTAAAGTCACGGGAAAATCCAATCTGGCGAAGGAGGCGTGTTTCATTGTCTCGTCCTGGTTACCTAGGCTGGACTGGCAGTGTAGCTAGTGTTGCCCCCCAAGACGGGGACAGTTCCGGAGGAGCGGGAGGAGGCCGTTGAATGGGACAGAAGTGGCTTACGACATCCAATCTAGCTTCATCCTATGTTACTTGTGAGGGCTGGAACATGGTATTCCGGGGGGCGCGGGGAAGCTTCGAAGCTGGAGACAAAGACACGGTTCATTAACCTAATTATTATGGATTTGACGCGTTTTGGTTGATGTCTCTTTGAACTTTGAAGCCGAGTCTCCGCGCTCCGTTCCCGCGTTCTGGGTTACAGAGCAATCCTCCGAGGTAGTACCGGTGGCTCTCTGGGCTGGGGTGCAACACTGCCTTCGGAGGGCGGGGAACCTCGGAGGAGGGAGAAGCCACATGCTGATAATCATGGTTCACCTCAAAGAAACTATGATTCTTTGGATGAAAGTTGAGGAAGATTTGACCTGGTCTTATGGTCCACGGGCATGGCTAAATGATTCTGCTGCGACCGCGAGGTGCGACTGAAGAACCATAAAATAAGGACCGAAATAAGGCCGCATGCGAACCAAGTCTTAGATAACAAATAGCCGAATCTCCACTCGCGGAACGGCGGAAGCCGCCCATTTTGCCGCGCTTTCTTCTTTTCTTTTTCCTGCTCAATATTATTTGGATGCTACGATCAGGAGTCAGTCAACTCCAGGTCAGTATTCAGGAATCAGGAGCCAGGAGCCAGCGCAAAAATGATTTGGACAGAGACCACTTTTTCAGCATGCAAAGATCGATCATTTCACAGACTTGTTGTTTGTCGCGCTGACCGCCAGATTGAATGGCCAGGGAACAACACAGAGAGCAGGGCCTAAACACTCGATCTCTACCTATCTACACGCAACGTTTGTAATTTGATATCTAACTGGACCATCGACATGTATATACTGTCGTGTGAACTCGCAGACTTGCATCCGCCCGCTGTACGTACCTCTGTGGCATCGTGCATCCGCTGCGAGGAATGGATCAAACAATAGGAGCGGTGAAAATCGAGCTATCATCCTGTTGTGTGATTCGACAGCACACCTTTTTTGTTTGAGCATGGACACAGCAATCAGCTTTCAAGGTCGTTGACCGCAAGAAACACAGGCGCGTTGAGTCAACTTGAGTGTCAAAAGAAGCAGTTTGATTGTCGCAAGGATGGAAGGTGGCTTTCTTTTACTTTTTCTGTTCTCTCTACTTTTGATCCGGAGCACATGTGGTGACTGGAGAGCAAGATCGACCGCCCGAGCAGTGGCGACCATGTTGACCACCACTAGGTATCAGCGTTCACTGCAGGATTGTGATCAAATCCTAATGAATTTCTCGAATGAAACGACAGTCACAATTGGGGGCCTGTCTTACTCTTGTCCTAAGAATGTGATGCTACTCTCGGTGAGTTGAGGCTGCTGTCGCATATGAAGCTCGTATATCAGACAGTTGTCAGACTCCGAAATAGAGTCAGTGAGATTGCACGGGGTGTTCTATCCGGCATCGGTGGAAATGATTCCTCTGATTTTGGGTGGATTATTCCACCGGGATTTTTCTCGAAAATAATTAATTATTATTTTATTATTTTCTTCTGATTTTCCCCGTCGCTCCCCCGTTCCTACCATTTATGATTTATCCC
>JACBAD010001874.1:0-34147 GCA_014281905.1 Aspergillus hiratsukae | reverse complement strand
GGGATGGATACTGAACAGAGTCGCTGGCAAAGTCGCTAACCACACCCACAGAGCCAACATTAGCGGATTGGACTGGCAGCGATCTCGTATCTGGCCTCTTATGGACCATTTCTGCGTGCTTGATGACCATTGGCCGAGAATGTTTTGTTACCCTCTCCACAACACCAATCCAGTTGTCTTCTGACTCCATGTTTTCAGCCTCGCACGTAGAAGTAACGGGGGTTTCCATCTTGTAAGGTGGATCAATCTCTTTTCGAGTACAACATCTGTTCTCTCGACCTCGTCCGCATCAGGATGTCGCACACACTTTCGGCGTGTGGACTTCAGCTTTTCCACAGTTTGATCCTGCGGTCCTGCAGAAGTCATCGCGCTGCAACCGTTGTTCGACATGATGGAGGATTTACCCCAGACCTCATTTTCCGCGTTATTCTGTATCCATCTCATGTTCCTTGGATCTCATAACCAAGGCACCAGTCATGCCCTTGCCCTCCTTACCGTCCTTGCCCTCCTGATGAGGCTTGGAACAACGAGTTTTGAACCTCCATCGATGGCCTCAATCTCCAACCAGATCGGTGTCTCTAGACAAGTTGGTAAATCAGCCTCATAATCGATGGCAGCACCAACTTTGATACCGTCCTCCCCTTGTCCAACTCGATGGATTCTATTTCGTTGACGAGCGAGATACTCGCAGCATGCCTTTGATGACTTGCACAGGGCCATGTCAGAGCAAATTCCGAGCCTTTTCCTGGTTGTCCGTGATTGCTGTTAGAAGCTTGACGACGCTCGCTCTGAAAAGAGTCTTCTGCGTCTTCACAATCGCGTCCAACTTAGTCAACTCCCTCTCATAATGCCTGAATGTTTTTAGGCCTTCTGAGAGTTTCCAATAGCGATCGTATGCCTCGAGGACAATACGGGAATGTCAGCGAGCGCAGTCCCAGCGATGAACTTCATCTCATATGTAAAAACGATACTGGACCTCCATCTGCCATCTTCAGCTGTTATGAAAATGAAAAGAAGCGGGGCTTTGGTGCCCAAACTGGAAGCATTATGGGCGATGCGGGGTCATCGTTGCACTATTCACCAGCGTCGACGACACGGCTCTTGGGCCCAAATCGTGTGGCCAAAAAATAGGTATTCTCGTGAAAGGGGTTCGCATGGTCAGTGAATTGTCCGCATCTTATGTCAGATTGCTCAATTTATGCTTTCAGGCAGCAGCGTCCTCTTTTCGCATAGTTCCAAAAAACGGGACTGACCCCGTTGGTGAAGCGGCAAGGGGACACTAACCTGGCGCTGGGCGCCTAAGGTAAGAGCATTCACAAGCTGGCTGCGATCATACTTGATGATGTCGGGTTAGCAGCGCACTAGATAAAGAATCAAGCTTTATACTACCATTCCTTCGTGCCTTAGCTTCCCATCGCGTAGAGGCCTTTGCGTGTCTAACCGATTGCCCTCCGACTCTTATTAACGTCCCCCACCTCGCGTAACCATTGTATTATATTTCCTACTCTTCGCCCGTGGGCACATGGTTTAAGTCATTGCAAGTTCGCTCACACGCCGCTTGAGGTTTTGCGCAGGAGATTTATTCGACTGCTCTTCTACTATCGTGAAGCCCGAAAGCTGAGTTGGAGATATTATAGCGAGCAGGGCTCAACGTAGCGTGTCGGCCGCGTGCTTCTTCTGCAAACATCCGAATCCGAGCTTGGCAGATATCTTGACCTCAGTACGATGGATCACGCGCATTCCAAAGACGACTCTGACGCTAGGTCACTGAAATCCAATGACCTGGACGACATGATCTCACGGCTCCTGGATGCGGGCCGGGATTCCACCAGACGCACTGGGAGCGTCTGTCTCACGAATGACGAGATCAGCGCCGTTTGCTCCGCATCTCGGGAGCTTCTACTTTCGCAGCCTTCACTGTTGGAGGTGTCCGCTCCTGTGAAAATCGTCGGTGACATCCGCGGACAGTACACAGACCTGATTCGACTCTTCGATATGTGTGGGTTCCCACCCGCCTCAAACTACCTTTTTCTCGGGAACTACGTCAATCGGGGGAGGCAGAATTTGGAGACGATTCTTCTGCTCCTGTGTTATAAGCTCAAGTACCCTGAGAACTTTTTCCTGCTCCGAGGCAACCAAGAGTGTGCCAGCGTCACGCGGGTAGGTGGGTTCTACGACGAATGTAAGCGACGCAGCGACAAAATGATCTGGAAGTCATTCATAGACGTCTTCAACTGCCTTCCAATCGCCGCGGTCGTAGCTGGACACATCTTCTGCGTCCACGGTGGACTATCCCCTAGCCTTAGGGACTTGGACGATATCAGAGCGATTGCCCGTCCCACTGACGTTCCGGATGAGGGACTCTTGACTGACCTTCTGTGGAGCGATCCTGCCGATATGGAGGAGGACTGGAAGTCGAACAACCAACGAGGTCTGAGCTATTGTTTCGGCAAGAAGGTCATTGTGGACTTTTTGGAACGCCATGACTTTGATTTAGTATGCCGTGCCCACCAGGTGGTCGACGATGGCTACAAGTTTTATCAAGACGGAAATCGCCGGATCTTGGTGACTGTGTTCTCCGCGCCTAATTATTGCGGTGAGTTCGATAACTCCGGCGCTGTCATGTCAGTCTCCGGCGATCGTAAGGCCAGTGTTCAGCTGCTGAAGCCTGTGGAATCGACTGCCCTGAAAGTCCACGTTAAGGAGGGCGAGACAAACTGAAAAGCGACTTGAGCAGCCCGTCCCCTGACGTTATCAAAGCAACGAAGGAATATTAGAAATGGATGACAACATACATGACAACTCGAAAACCCCTTCGAACTTGGAACTCAAAAGGAGCCCCATCCGACCAATGCCAACAAGGACCTCAGACGGGGTTGTTTGCTAAGGTAGAGAGGTATATTAGTGCATAACTTCTTATATATTAGCCCATGCAAGAGTGGGCTGCTCAGTAGTGTCATTTTCATTGCTTTCTAAACCGCACATAACTAATCGTACGATAACGCCGATATTCTTCACTATTAAGAGATCTTAGCCCATTGAGTGACCTCCGGAAGTTGCTCAGTCTGAAGGCCTGTGAGGGTCTAGCATGAGATTTGACTGCAAATTGCTGGACGATGACATCTTGACTGGAATGTGCCTTCCTGCCATTCCGGCGATGGTGACATTCCAGAAGAGTCCATATCGAGTCTAAGCGGCCTTTTAGGTGGAAAGGAAGGTGAATGAGCAGCCATCGAACCTGGTGCTCTCGCAAAATTCTTTTCGACAGACAGGACCGCATATGTTGACTATTTCCACTTTGAAAGCTATCTCAAACAATACCTGCGGATGCATAGGTTTGGCATATTCTTTGACTAATTGTGCTCTTGACTCTGGACCTCAGGTAACAGTGTCCATTTAGCCACTTGTGATTATGGCCCTACGCCGCGGCTGTACATCTCCTCTTCTTTTGGTAAGAACAAGACAGGTACACTGATATGTTCTCTTATTGTGTAATTATCCATTGAAGATCACCTTAATAACTTGACCATACGTCTTCTCAATACCATTATCCGCTCGATTCCATTGGGAGATTCCGGTCAGGGCAGTGCTTAATCTGTGGCAATAAGATTCTCTGCCCTAGTAAGCGTTATCCTATTGGCATGTTACTGTCTCAACCCTACATTAGGTTTACGGAGGGGCGCCTCTGCATCACTCGCCCTTCCTCCTACCCCGGATTGCCACCCGCGATCAAGAATACTGCCCAATCATTGCCAGCACAAGGGAGGCGTAGCAGTCGTAAGAGGCTAGGGATATCCTGATAACCATGGTCGATGCTGACGAGTCAAAAGCCACCAGCCAGAGTCGTCTACGTCGATTACTGTGCTACCTAGTAGCCCCTGTCGTGTGACTACCCCGCATCAGATGGCGAGGGAAGAGTATATATAGGCTGGAGGATGCTCATACACCTTCTGAGAGGACAAGGTATCCCGTGTCTTCTGAGCCCGTGACATCCTTCTACCAATACACATCTGCGAAGTGATTCCATTTATCCAACTTATCATCCAAAATGTCAGCTCCGATCCTTCAGAACCTTTCTGCGTTGACCTCCTCTCTCGGCGCCTCTGCCAGACAGGAGCTTGGTACTCTACGACAGAGACTCTTCCAGAGAGGTATGTACTAGCTTTCCTTTTCATCCTGAAGTCAAGCCATCGTCTATGACCAGACGACTAAAAGTGAACTTCACAGAGCGATCGAAGGCTACACCAGGTTTCGTGCAGACCTCCTTCGCGCTACACAGGCCAGTCTGGATAACAGCCGGGGGCGCCATGTACACAACGATGGGCGCAGTCTACCTCACACTCCGTTACATGAGCCGACTTAAATAATCGAGCGTTACTTCATAATGATTCGTACTCCTGGCGAGATGGAATTATTATATTCGGCATTATTTACGACCTGCAGCTAGACAGTGTCTCGCTTCTGCCTTACTTATGATCATTTTTCCTTTGTTTGGGTATCATGGCTTGGATGGCCTGACTATTGCAGCCAGCTGGCAGGGATGGAGTTTCATGTATGTGACTTGTCGACTACATATTATCTACAACGAATATTATTTGCCCGTCATTGAGGGGTTTGAATGACAATTGCAGGCTGTTGCCTTGGTCTGACCTCGTAAATTACGTTGTTGTCAACTGGTGAAAGTACAATTGCAGTCGCAGGATTCTGGGGGAGGGGAAGAAAGGGGGAGCACTAGTAGTTTTGGGCAAGGAGGTGCAACTCACCCCAAGCCACATAATCATCACACCGCACGGCTAGTAGTACAAAGTACAAGCCAGAGTATTCTTGGTTCTCCCTGCCATAATAATCATGGAATGTACTCATCTAGACGGTATATCTGACACTATTCAATCGTTATCACCCAGTTAGTCCATGCAGCCTTCTTCCAGCGGTCGAGGCGGGCCACACCCCAGATCCACCATAGCTTCACCCCGGATCTCCCGGATTTAGTGACCACCGTAATCCGTATGTACTTCTCTGAGTCCATGATGATATGTAGTATGTACCCAAAATAGGGGTTCATGGCTATTGGCCGGTTCGATGCAACCTTGACAGGAAATACAACCCCGCTGAATGATCAGCCAATAACACACTTTGAAAACATTCCCCAGATCCTTGGCGGAGCTAACCCCGCACAACTTTAACCAGTCAGATCCACTTGCCCCCCACCATCGTGGCCATTCTGAAACCTTGCTTGAATCCTTGATTGTTGTGTTTTCCGCATTCGTTTGCAACGGGATTCATGGAGACCTAGGAGGTTGCGCTTTTCAGCAAATGGTTCACTCTGACATTCTCACCCCACAAAGTACTAAAGTAGTCGCATTCTTTCTTTGACCCACTCAGTTCCACTAGGGCATTTCACATTGCTTAAGCTGAGAGGCGAGACTGAGACAGCTACCTAGACTACCTGACAATGAGGGCTATGGGTGTGATTATACGGTCAGCAACAGGTTGAGGTACAAGCGACAAATATGATTCCCTATATCTCGAGTCCCTGCGGTGGCAGCGACAATGTCGGATCCTCCCCATCGACATGACCAATGTCTGAGCACTAGGCCGTTTGATATAGCATCCTCGTAACAAAAATTACTGGACGAATAACTATCGTTATCAATGATCTTGTCTACCATGTCGTCAACTGACCAGTCTATTAATTTCCCTCTATGGTAAAATTGCAGACATTCACACTAATCTAATAAATCACCCATAAACAGCAGATTCTCTAGAGACATCCCTCGATCAACCCTACTTGACTAACCCATTCTCATATCCAATGGATGTGTGTGCGTGCGCGAGGCGGAACTTTGAATGACACCTGGATGCCATACTGCCCACAACGCCATTGCAGCGACCATCGGCACCGAGTCGAATACGTACATGGTCCATTCATGACCAAGCAAATACCCGTCCTGACCACCAGCATACTCGATAACCCTGAACAGCGACCGAATCAATATCAACGCACTGACGGCATCCAAAACGTGCAAGTGAGTCTTCCACGGCACGTCGGCATCAAATACATGCCCGCTCGGAGCGCGGTTCATCCGCCGCTCGAATTCGAACGACGTGACCATGAACAGCCCAAACATGAGTACTTGAATCACCAGTCCCGCGATGACGATGTTGTTCCCCATGTCAGCACTTGAACTACTAGCCATAAGACCCGCCCCGGAGCCCTGGACGAGGAAGGAGAGGACGTCGCTCGCGACAAATATCTTTGTGAGCCAGTTGACGCGAATAACTGAGTGCTTCTCTGCTTGAATGCTGCGGATAAGGCGGCCAAGGACCATGTATACCGAAGCCGCGAAGAGGACCGGTCCGAGAAGAATAAAGACGCTCTGGATGATATAGGGGCCTAGCTTTGCGGTCTTTTCGTGCGAGTCGATTCGACCTATATAGCCGATGATTTCGACTGAGGTGTCGGAGTCATTAGCGCTAGTTCTGTATGCGCGTAGCAAATGGGTGTCACATCACTTACACAAGCCGCCAATGGCGAAAGGGATGCAGAACCGCGCTCGTGTCTTCCATATTTTCCAGGAATGGAACGCAGTCATACACATGAAGAGCAAGAGGAAGAGGACAGCTGCTGGGATCGAGGGCACATATTTCCAAAGGTAGTAGTCTCCCGCGTACGGCTCTAACGTGGCCATTTCAGGAATACTGTGTCGCTGAGAATAGTTTCGGCACTGCAGCTCGATATGAGTTGGGATGATGAGTAGAAAGACATGGCGAAGGTGGATATGAATCGTTTATAAATTGAACACAGTGGATACAACTGCAGTCAACTAGGCAGCCTCTTTTGCAAGAATAGAACCAACAATCAAACCCTTCTGTTGAGAAGTCTTTGTGTTGTTGAAGACATTTATTTGCCAGATACGAGCTATACGCGTATAGAACTGAAGGGTGGATCCTCTTGGCGGGTAAACCTCGTGTGGTCTGTGCATACGCGGATTTGAGTTCTTCCGATTCGTTGGGTGGTTTCGTATCCGCCGTTGGACTTTTCGGGCCAGGGACGGAGCTTTTTTCCTCCCGAACTGCAGCGGCACTGGGAATGTCTCTGCCTGACCCCTGAATAGGGATTGCCTTTGGGTTTCCGCGTATTTGGAGGACTTTGTCTGCCTTCCTGCAAGCCAGAGCCGAACACGACGGTCGTCCCTCGAATGAGATTTGTTGGTCTTGATAGGCCTGAAGCGCACCACTTGAGCTGTCATTCACAATGCCACGCAGAGCTCATAAGAAGTCCCGGAATGGTTGTCTGGAGTGCAAGCGCCGCCATATCAAGGTATTCTGCCTCGATTCCCACGTGTCGCAATCTGGAGCATGACTAATCCTCCTACAGTGTAATGAAAACCGTCCGATATGTTCGAATTGCAGAGTCTCAGAGCGGGTTTGCGAGTATGGAATCAACGTGTTCAAGGTTACACAGCCTGTAGCCTCACCAAATCTCTCGGGAGCTTCTGCGTCTCTCTCACCAGCGACCAACCTGTCGTCGGGCCGCTCCAGTCTCAGCCCGAATCCAGGAACTCCGGAAGATTCACCTGTGAACATGCTTCACATGGAGCTTTTCTACCATTTATGCACCGACACATTTCGAGAGCTGGACCGCAGGAAGAATGCGGACCATTTCCTCACTCTCATGCCGCACCTCTTGCGAGCACCCTATGTTGTGAACGAGCTGCTCGCCTTCAGCGCATTACACCTCAGCACCAAGCATCCGGAGCGACGGGAGTACTACCGGACTCATGCCGCAGAGCTCCAGACACATGCATTGGCCGTTTTCAAGGAAACGGAGTTGGAGGTGAATCAAGAAACGTGTGTGCCACTGTTCTTCTTCTCGGCTATTCTCGGGCTTCACACGCTCTGCGATGTGCTCGTATACAGGGAGAACGATTTCGACCAGTTTGTCGACAAGTTCGTGCACTGTTTTCGACTACATCGTGGTATCAGAGCAATCTGCGGAAAAGCCTGGGATATGCTACACCAATCAGTCCTCGGGCCGTTGATAGTTGACGGTGAGTCACTTTATCGATTCGACGGTCGGCTCGGTGCGGGATGCGATAAACTTCTTAGACTTGTCCAAGCGGCGAAGCTCGGAGCTACCTTGACAGATATCTACAAGCAAGCCATAGAGCACCTGCAATCCTCAACGAATGCGTTGATGGCTGCTGGATCTCTCGCCGGAAGCATCCATGGCAGCAGCGGATGGCCTGTACTTGTTTCCCCGGAATACATTGACCTATTGCTGCAGCGGCGACCAGAGGCGCTTGTAATCCTGGCTCATTATGCCATCTTACTTCATTCCTGCCGTGATTCGTGGATGTTCGGCGACGGTGGCCAATTCCTAATCGAGTCTATTCGTGATTTGCTGGGCCCGGATTGGACTGAGTGGTTGGAATGGCCGATGAAAGCTCTGAATAGTCCGGTCGAGCCCTTGCTACAGGTATTCGGGTGACGGTAATCGGCCTTCGGCTGACTATGGAGCAAACCACGCGTTGCTCGCATTCTTATTCATGTTATCAAAACTTTTTGTCTTCTGAAAATGGCTATGACAACTCTCCAGGAGCCCATCATACCTCTTCAAAAGCGAGAGGAACAAGGAACCTCTGAATCCAAATGACCCTTCCAATTGCCGGATCCATGACCGCTGCGAAATGCGTCATCTCGTTGGTTGTTGGATATGTCGCCGTCCACCGTATTATTTCCTCCGGCGTTGCAGCGACCTCATGGTTCTCGGACGCTTCTGCACTCTCTTTACCCACAGAGACAGATCCCGTATCGACTCGACCATCTGCTACTCGACTTCTTGAGGAGCGTGTGCGACGCAAAGAATCATGACGTGTCGTCGCGCTGCTCGGCTTCCAACCGTGCGCCGACCTTCTAGCCTGGGCCACCTTTTTGTCCCAGTGTGCTTGCATACATTCTCTCCGCTCTCTACTATCTTCGATGAAGTCGGCCATGGTAATGGCCTCTCCGGCGGTCAGCGCTGCGCCAAAGGGTACATCGGTGGCCGCGTCGTTTGAATGAAGCTCGAAACCGAGAAAATCGCTATTGGTTGCAACGATGAACGATGAACTCGAGTCCATCCTTGCAGTCCGGTGATCCTTTTCAATCACACTGGCTTCAGCGCCGTCACATAGAACCAGATACGCCGCCGTGGATGGTGTGCGCATCACCTTCTGACAGATACTGCGCAGTGTCGACTTTTCAACCGCCCGACGCCTCTTCTTAACCAATCCGCCTAGAATGCGGCCAAGCCAAGTCTCCCGCGTGGTCTCCCCCGGAATGATACACTGCCTCAGCATCGACGAAATAGATCTCCTCAAGCCAAGCATGACAAGAACATGGCTCCCATAGAAGCGCAAATCGCCGAACCACCCACTCGAGTCATGATTCGGTCGGAAATTCAACGACACGCTCAGCCCCCTCCTGATGCCCGTCAACACGCCCACAAACCCAATGTAGGTGATATTAGTCGCCAGCACGGTCTCATAATCCGGTCCGCGGACATACTCGAACTGCACAAGCACCCGCCGCAAAGCCTCCATCCCCCAATCCAGCGTTCGGAAATGGAGCATGCGAGCCGTCGTATCTTTGTCTTTATCCTGTGAACGGGCCGCGCCGCTCGTGCAGCCCATTAGCACGTCAAGGAGGACATTCAGCGAGACGATCAGATACATCTCGATCCCGGTTGCGGCGCTGATACCGCGGATCTCCTCCGTTTCCTCCGCGGAATACACCCGACGCAGGAATAAGCGTGCAACGCGTCTGACCCATTGCAGCGATATATTGAGTGCGATACTCTCAACCAGGTCGTCAAAGAGAGTGGTGAGAGATATGAGCTCGTTGCGGTACTTCTTGGCCACGTCCATGTATCGCTCTGCTGGGGGCCGAGACAGATCGATCCTATAGATTGGAGGGACATCGCCCAGCTCTATGGTGGGCATTATGCTTCGTTTGACGCTGCTACATGGTATGATCGCTCTCAAATATTGTAGTTTTTTTATTTTTTCGAACTGGTATTAGAGCATTTGATCATCTGCAAGGGGTTGTTGATGCCTAGTGGCGACCCCGCCCTTTGGTCACGTGTCCGTTTGGCAAGGAACACGGGACAATATTATAGAATAATACAGAGCAAGAAAGTCAATTATCATATGAATCATCGTATAAACGATCGGGATCCTCATTCAGGATGCCGGATAATAGAATACACAAGCCCTTGAGATGTCTAGACCACGCTATCTACCACATTGACACGTAATCATCAGCCATCATTCGTCTCATTCAGCGCCAGATTCTCAACCGACAGAAGCAAATCCTCCACCGGCCGTAAATTAGCCTGCGAATCATACGCAGGATACCGACTCTGCAAAGTGTCCAGCAGTGACTTCTTCCACACATTACGCGCAAAATATCGCAGGATGCGCGTAACTTGCGGACACAGGTCCGTATCCGCGAACCCGGCCGCGACGAGCGCATGCTGGATCGCGCGGAGCAAGTACCTGCAGACCGGGAAGGAAAAGGAAATGTACCAGAGGCCGCTGATGCAAGTCTCCAGGGACTGGCGCCAGCGGGGATCGCCGTCCTTGGCGAAGGGCATGGCGTTGAAGGCGCCGTAGCAGAGGGCGTGGTTGAGGAAGTTGGAGGCGGATTTCCAGCCGAAGGTCCGCTTGAAGAGGAAGATGATCTCGCGCGTGGCGAGCTTGGCTTTGTTGGAGATGCTGAGGACGGAGGGGCTGGGTTCACCTCCTCCTCTCGAGGCGAGAATTGGTCTGCAGAGGGCGACTACGCTGAGGTGGTAGTGGAGGCTGATAGTTTTTAGCGATAAGAATAGGGCGTGGGTTGATGTGGAGCACTTACTGCATGATGAAGATGTGTGGCGGGGCGTCGTTTGAAGGATGAAGCGCTGGTCTTAGTTCGACGAACCAGTTCGCGAGTCTTTCGTGGATTAACGTAAAGGTCTCGAGAGTAGAAGCGACATGAGGGAAATCCAAAATGAATTTGGTCACGTCGTTGATAGCGACGCTCAATTCAAACCTGGCTTTGGCAGTCGAGAAAACAAGCGACGGATAAAGGGGGCCGCTAAACGGATAGGGGTGCCAGCGTTGACTATGATCGAGAAACTCGGCGTCTGAATATGGTATCTCGTAAAAGGGCGGATGCTCCAGACGCGGAGCATCAGGCACTACACTTGCCGCAATTCTGTTACGAGTTAGATATAATGCAAACGAACTTCAAGATGGACTGATATTACGCTTGCCACTCAAAAAGGCCCCAGGCTGTGACCGCGTGTGCTCTATTCCAAGCGGGTTCCACGCATCCTGCGCCGTGGACACCGGACAACGGCTCATACAGTTTTAGCTCGTTTGCCATGTGGATCGCTGCCGCCAGGCAAGACCAGCCGACCTTGTCCTTACCCAGGCAGTTGTAGGTCAGGTTCATGATAACCAGTGCCTGAATTGAGGTCAGGGTAGGTTGTGGATGTGATATCCAGAGCTGTCGGGCTTCCGACAGGAAGCGAATACACATATCCATCTCCTTAAAACGATCCCACGGTTTTCGGAGACTATAGGAGTATAGCTGCGGAGTCCGTCAGGAAATCAAAGGCTGAGGGACTGGTAGGTTCGTCTTACACAAGCGTGAGCTAATACAGCATTTACAAGGAGTGGTGAACAAAACCTCGACTGACCGGCTATCATATCAGCTAAGAACAAATTTTGATCAAACCAGATGTAGCAGGGATGATCCCAGGTAAAATATAGAGAGAGCAGATGTGACACCAGTCGGTCACTGTCTGTGATGGTCGTCCATGGCTTTGCAGGAGCGAAAAAGATGGGTTCTTCGCACAGGGCGGGAAGCCTGGGTGAGCTCAGCAGCTTATACTCTGCTGCTAAGTTCGACAAGCCGACGTGGGCATCAGCGAGTCGACCAACTGAGATCTGGTGCAAATATTGCGCTGCTAGTGTCGGATCAGAGCTACTGCGGATGGCATTGACTACCTTGGAGAGGTCTGCCGGTGCACAGTCCAGGACTCTCTCATATATAGCCCAGAGCCTGCTCCGGTCTTCTGTCGACCGATCGGACGAGCGAGCTTTGAGCATAGAGACTATATCAGTCCCAGCTTTCTCGACAGAATCTGTCGAGGCCGTGCCTTGAACATCACGGACGAATGTCTCACTATATTCGACCTAATCATGGGATTCATGGCTCTCTCGTGAGCGATCTGCAGGGATCTGATAGATGGACCCGACGGGGCCTTGGAATGCGTTCTTGACACAGCAGGCACATGGTGTTCTAACGGCTGGAGTTCACCCTCCCGCGAAACCATCGTTTTCTTCAAATTCGAGTTCTTACTCTCCATTTCAGCGACTCCTCGCTTGGTACCGCCTAGGCGGCGGGAACTGCTCTCCGCGTCAAGCAGGCATTCTATGCCGAGCGACACGCATGCCGCGCACGGACTGGTTCCGCTGCACTGATAGCGGAAGAAAAGTCAATACCGCTAGGTGGGTGGATACATTGCTTCGCAACCTACTTTACGTTTCTTGGCACGACACTCCGAGCAAGCAGTCACAGCAATGTGACGGCGACGTTGGGAAGTCGGCTCCTCCACGGCTCGCGGCCTGGCAACGGAAGCGGGGGCGAGCATCGGCAACCTTGCTGCGTCGCCCATGGCGCCGGTGCTGCACTGAAGGCGGCGTATGAGCTGTAGTGTCAAGTATAGAGACTCAAATGGGGGCAAAACAACTCCGCATGATTGTCCCCATCTGAACTCGTCTGTGTCGTGCAAGGACCTTGATCCGCGACCAAATGGCGTAAGGTCCTCGCAGGAAGTATCGCTGTGATGCGATTTGAGGACCGATCGAGAGATGAAGAGACGGAAGTTGTTGCCAAGGGAAAGCACGTGCATATTTAGCGCGCGCTACCATTGGCTCGCTTACAACGCCAAGGCACGGACATCCGCGCGACCTTTCAGGGGTAAAATCACCCTCTGTGATTAGCCAGACACTCCAGCAAGACTCGGATTTACATTCCGGTATCGAGACATAATGTCAGTCATCCCGGACTGAGTAGCCTGCAGAGTTCAAGAACGACTTTGGGGACGAGCAGCAGGCGCAGATCTACTGCGGTCGAACAGTGAAGCTGGAAGGAAGCGAGGAAGAGGGGGAACACGCATGACTGAGAGGTACAGTCACGTGGTACTTTCTCTTGCCTGAGGTAATCAGGTATCAACAAAGGCTGGACGAGATGAGTGAAGAGATTATTTCCTCAATGATACTTCCTTGCAACGTGCGTCAGCATCACTATGAGCCTGGAGCTCTCAGCAGAAGACTACGATCCGTTCCGGTGCCCAAATCAGTGGGCGAGGCATGAGCCTTTCACAATACGACTCATGAAAGAAAAACTGGCATATTCTCATCATTATCCTACATATGATTCACCGGGCAAAGTCATGCCTCAGAGGTCTAACATACATCGTGCTATACTCGATCGTCCACTGACCGTTTGGGCCCTATACCCGTCCCAACCGCATCGCTTCCTCCCTCAGTGTGCACAGTTACTTCTGTTGTGCGCAGTATTCTCGAGGATGACAGACGCTGAAGACGCGAATGAGACGCTAAGTTCTCCTCACTCCCCCCCTCCGACGCTGACAAGGATGTTCGAACAGCATCGATATGCACATTGTACTTCTGCGCTTCATGCTCTAACCGGCTGCGTCTCATGGAGCCCATCGCATGGCTCGAGGACTGTCCGTAGTAAGCGTTGTTTGTTCGCTTTCGCGAGCGGGAGCCGCTGGCCAAACTCCAAGTGGTCCCGATGATGGACTTGACCAGGGGTTTGATAGTGGGGAAACAGGCGGCTACGATGCCAACGTTGAGCTCAACGCTGTAGAACATGTCAATTGAATGATTGGAGTCGAAGAAAAGAGGTCAACATACCAGTTCCATATGAGGAATTCACCATCTCTGAGCCACGAAACGAGAGTTAGCTGTGCAAGGGACTGAAGCTGGCTGGTCAACCTACCGCCATGCATTTTTCTCCTCGAACACTCGGCTTTGGTAAACTGTCTTGGCGATAGCGGCGGCGCATGCACTGACAAATGACAATCCATGAGTTCCCCATTCTATAAATTTGGGACGGAAACAACTCACAAGTACCCAAGACTTAGAATTCCCATTAGGGAGGCTTTAGTGCGCTTGTTTATCTGGATATTATAGAACATGAAAACCGGCAGAGTCGCAAAAACAAAGTCAGTGACGATATTGATAGCTGTCGGAGGCGACTGTCAGTAACCCCACGCCCCTTTCTGGGGAAAACAGAAGAACTTACCACTGTTAAATTCACCAATGGCGAGGTAGGTTTTATTCGAATAACACTTTGCTGTAGCCCTCTGGCTATAATCCCACGCTGCGCTGACGGGATAGCATTGGAATACCAGCGTTAGAACACAGGCAATGGTGAACAGTATGAGAAACACTTCGGACAGTCAGCAGTCTAAGCATTTTTAGGATGTCTTTTCGATCTCACCCAGCGCCCCGATGATGAACTTTTTGAGAAACTTATTCTGCGACGCGAATCGCAGCAGGAAGAAAGCAAGCGATATCTTGACTGAGCTTATCCCAAGCACAATGACAATGGCATGGAAAAACATCCACTTGGACAATGGCATAAGATCTTCCATGCCGATGTCACTGGTGTAATGACCCAGTCCACGGTGTGACTCTCCAATGAAACATGCAAGGACACCGAAAGCGCATGCCTATCAGCAATGGATATGATTAGTACTGGCCGCCACGACTGGTCACGACAACGGGTCATGAGAGAACGCAACCTACCTGGGCTATAAGGATGATCCCATCCTCAATGTCGAATCTCCGCAGAATGAACAACCGCACGTAGTAGCGCAGCACAACCAACAAGGCTGATAAACCCGTCAAAAAGCCCACAATGGCCAGAATCCGAGGCGCATTGGTAGGGCCTCTTGTGTGGATGAGGACTTCGTATGTAGACGTGGATTGCCGGGGAACCAAGGCTTCGAACGACTGCTGAATTGGACCTATCATCTCCACTGCGTCCGATCAAGGTTGGGCTGTCAGACGTTGGGTCCTGTCGATCTTTGTCGGGAGCCGTTCACCGCAACTCGGGACGATCCGCGTCTGGGCAATGGGTGCAAGACAGTGCGATGCGATTTGGGTTTTTGACCTCTCCAGCACAGAAGGGAAGAGTCCGGGATACTCCCCTCTTATGGAGGCAATGGGATTTCGTTGGCCTAGTCAATATGCAGGTACAGTCGACAGAAACACGGCTTACCCTAGGCACTAAGAGCCTAGTTGCCAATGCGCGAAAGAGGAAGGATTTAAGTTTCGAACCCATGTAAAGACCAACACAGCTCGAGAATACGAGATATTCCACAGCCAGATTTCAAGAAGGACTACATTTGTCGCCCACTATTGCCATGGAGGCACGGTATATTCTCGGACATAAGGATATATTTCAAGAATTAAGACTAAGAAGTAGTCGGCCTACGCTCTCGACAAAATGGTGCCTGCAGTCCTGCAGTCTCGCTGTGACAGCGCAGGATCTCGGTCCTTCTTCTTCTCTTTCCCTTGGAAATTTCACCAAGGAGGCAAACTGAAGGACAGGGATTGTCCGAAGCACGAAGTCAGGCTAATATACTGCTCCTTGGCACGAATCAGACATGGGCTATGGCCAATATACGTGCGATCCATACTCCGTACTAGGCAGGGGGACCGAGTCGCCTGCTGTACTCTAGCCTGCTTCGAGAAAAGAGTGCAAATATTCCTTGTTGCTTACTTGCCATTTCCAGAGAGAGGGCTGCTAGACAAACCCCGTCGCTTGGACAGAAGATGTGTTCCATAACTCATGCCACTGTACCGAGTGACGCTTGGGTATCTTCATAAGAGCGGATTCACAAATGTAGGAGATGTCTTTATTGCTTCTCTTAGGGAAAAAAATGGCTCTTTCCGGTGGATAAAATGAACGGCAGACCAGCCTGCACAGGACAGGGTGATTGAGTGTGTAATCTCCGCAGCAGCAACAAGCACTCGAACGCGTAATGAATAATAACAATGGCAATTGTACTCCGTAGTCTATAGCCAGACTAGTCGCGGTAGTTGAGTTTGAGATAGAAGCATGGGCGGGATTCGTTTCTAACTCAGTAAGGCCGATTTTATTGCGGACTACAGCCAACCGGGACTGCAGTAGTCCGGACTCCGGTGAACAAATAGCGTCTCCAAGACGAGACGGGTTCGATTCATGTATTGTTAACGATTTTTATAGGTCAGGTTTCACAAACCCTGTCGATGAGATGTCGGCTAAATAGATCTGGAGATAATTCGGGGTATTCTCCGCCAGCAGCGGGTGATTTATCCAAGAGGAGAATAGCGACGGTCAAGGGCTAGACTTAGTGCCAATATAGAACCCTGTCAATCAGGGTTCGTTGATCCATTAGGCGAGGGCTAAATAAGTCCGAGCAAATGGCCTTTACAGAAAGGTAGCCACACCACACTACTGGAGTAGTCCGGGAGGCTAGTCTGCCGTCCCTCGCCTGCACAAGTCGTAAGTTGTCAGTTGTAGGCCTGGAGAAATTGGGAAGTACCTATGCACCACTCCATAGAGTTCTAGCCCAAGTTCTCTCTTCAGAATAAGCACTTGTCCTGCAAATATCTCGCCATTACGAGATAGTGTCCTATGGTTGAACTCTCTTTTTCCGTCATTGGTTGGGTCTATGCTCGAGAACAATAGAGGAAAGAGGAGTCAGTGCAATTAAAGAGAAGACGGGAAGCGGAAGATGTATCCCCGTAGATTGTGGATTTTCCGGCCCCGTTGCTGTTACATTTTCTTGCTGACAGTGGCAAGCTGGCCGCAACCCTAAGGGAACATTATCTATCTAAACACGTGTGCTGCCAATAGCTTCAAGAGCTATGTCTCTAGTCTTGGTCGCATTCAGCCATGCTGGTTTCTCCTTAGTCTGCGTTCTTATGCTTCGGTGCCAACTAATGCACGCTGTCCGGCATTTTTTTCTCGCAGCGATATGTTTAAATAGGAGCCTGAAATCTAGCGAAGCTTTTCGCTTTTTCTTCTTTCCTGATCATCCCCTTCAATTTCTCATCTTATCCTGCCGATCAGAAGAGCCTTCGGTATGCGGTTCACAATTCTCTCGGTAATTGCGGCTTTGGCTGCAGTAAGGCCCACTGCAGCTTTCAACATCGACCAGTGGGATGTCCTCGCAGGAAAAGCTCTCGTCAACCAGGTCCTCTATCACTACTCCAACCCGGACGCCAGCAAGACATGCACCCCTCTTACTGCAACTGTTCGCAGAGAATGGTAAACCATCCACCTGTCGGAGTCATTGAATCCGATTCACTGACGCTGGATGGACAGGGGCTCTCTGTCAAAATCGGAGCGCAAAGAATACACTGACGCAGTGCTCTGCCTCGCTTCCAAGCCCTCGAAACTGGCTCAATTGGACCCCACATTTGCTCCTGGCGCGCGCAATCGCTACGACGACTTCGTCGCTGTTCACGTCAACCAGACCTGGTTTATCCACGCCACTGTAGGTGTCTAGCTTGCAGAGAAAATGCTGGATTCTAATGTCAGACATCCAGGGCAACTTTCTAACATGGCACCGTTACTTCACGTGGGCCTACGAACAAGCCCTCCGCAATGAATGCGGTTACACCGGCTACCAGCCATACTGGGCCTGGAACAAATACACCGATGACCCGCGCAGCTCTCCCATCTTCGACGGCTCCGCCTACAGTATGTCCGGAGACGGGTCATACGTCCCGCACAATGGTACCGAGGCTGCTCCCGGTATCGTTCTGACTCCAGGAAATGGAGGTGGCTGTGTATTCTCCGGCCCGTTCAAGAAGTAAGCCGCCCGCACATCCAGTGACAGAAGTCTACGAGCTAACAGCCCTTCCAGCTGGACTGTCAACCTTGGCCCCGTCTATCCCAGTCTCAAGGTCCCGGGAATTGTCGCTCAGAACGGCTCCGGACTGAACTACAACCCCCGCTGCCTCCGCCGTGATATCTCCAAGGACGCAGCGCAATGGACGACAACCAAGCAAGTGGTCGATCTAATCGTCAACGAGACCAACATCTGGGACTTTCAGAATACCATGCAGGGTGATTTCCCCAATGGCTTTCTGGGTGTCCACAGCGGCGGGCACTATACCATTGGCGGTGATCCTGGTGGTGTATGTACTCAGCTTTCTTCACTTACGGTCTAAAACAACAAGCTAATGAGTGTATGGGATAGGATTTCTTCGTTTCCCCCGGTGACCCTGCTTTCTTCCTCCACCACGCCGCCATCGACCGTGTCTTCTGGACGTGGCAGAATCAGGACCCCAAGTCGCGGACTTATGTTGTGCAGGGGCCCACTGTTCTTCCTGGTCTGGTGCCGAACCCGCCCAACGCCACCCTCGATGATATCGTCGATATGGGCAGTGCGCTGGCTCCACCACAGACTATCCGGCAGCTGTTGGATACGACTGGTGGGCCGTTCTGCTATGTTTATTTGTGATTAGAGTTTTGAAAGTGGGAATAGGAGGAGAAAACATAATTTAATATGCGAGCTATAGACCGTTGAATCAGATATCAGACATTGTAATGCAAATAGATGTCCGTGTACTGATGTTGCTTGCGGCAGGGAACCACTTGAAGGTTTGCGGATCATCTCGCGAAGAAGAAAGGATCAAAATGATTGTCCTGCAGAGTAGTAAGTTTCAGAAATTCTCCCACCACTGCACAATAACTTCAACACTGTCGCGGTTGGGAATTATATTAGTTAGTTAACCACAATGGACTTAGTCAGCAACTTCGGTTGCCAATCTGTCCACTATCTAGTCCTCCTCGTCTTTCCACTTTCATCTATTGAAGATATCTGAAGATATCTTTCAAATTTCTTCCATTCCACGCATCATGTTAACACAACTGGCTCCGGAACTTCTTTATCTTATTCTAGATTATCTCGGAACTCCCGCTCTCATTTCCTTACGGAGCACCTGCAAGACTCTCTTACCTACCCTCACGCAACGAGTCTTCTCGAAGTCGGAGATCTCGTTTGACCTCTCCCGATCTCGCGCCGACGCCCGCCGTCAGCTCCGGTTCATCCAATCTATCATTTCTGATCCCCAGTGTACCATTTTGCCTTTCGTGACTACCCTTCGTATCGCTGCCTTCCACGTCGCAGTTGATTATTATGATGACGCCGATGAGGATGACCAGCACGACAACTCGCAACTCTCATATGGGAATCGTGCTGGCAATTCTGTCCGAGACTTTAGCTCCCTGCATATCGAAGCTGCGCAATGTGGTGACGGTTTGGTAAACCTACTCCCCTCCCCTCCTACCTTCCAGATCCATTTACATACATACATACGTAGTGTTACTAATGGTCGTACCGTAGCTGGACGTATACTCTTGATCGGGACCCTGCCAACCTTCTTGCACCCGTCGCGGAGGCCCTTTCGTCCTTGCCTTCGCTCAAAGCTGTGGCACTCGTCATTGAGGGCGATCATGAGCGAGTTGCAACCCACCAGTTACCGCCCCTGCACGGTTTCAAAGATCTGCACTCTCTCTCAGTAACTTGCTGCGGCGACATTCCGCAGTCGTACTGCAAGCGGGAAATAGCACCAGTGATTAAGGCGTCACCGGCATTAACGAATTTCACTCTTCGCAACTTCTGCAGCTTGGTGCGCTCCCGTGTCTCGATAGAATGTACTTCACTACAGCATTTTTTCCATGCAGTTGAACCCACCGAGTTAACGCAGCTGGAGTTACAGCACGTTCCTCTCCCTAGTTCCGGGCTTAGGGATATGCTGTCGTTGTCTTCTAAGCTGCTGCAGCTCAGCGTCACGACCCGCCCAGGGTCCCGCGGCATCGATTTCGATTGGACAACATTATGGTCCAGCCTACAAGATTCCAAAACCATGTTAACCGCACTTAGGTTGTCTGGCGGAGAAAACGCAATAGATCGCATGTTTGACTACCTACTCACATACAGTGGCCTGCAAAAGGTGGAAATCCTTAATGTACAGATGGACGACGAGGACCAGGAAAACAATGCGGCCCAAATGCTTTGGAATAAAGTCATCCTCCACCATAAAGACACCCTGGTCACTCTTGCTATTACACGGGTGTACCAGGGTGCTTGGTGCTACGGGCCCGCCGCTGCAGAGATATTATCACAGTGCACAGTACTACGAGACCTGACTGTGTCCTTGGGTCCTGTTAGCTCGTCGTGGGCAGATATAATCCTCTCCAAGGCTCGCGAAGATCAAAATATTGACTTCCTCTATCTGAAAGAACCCCACGGCTTACCGGAGAACGGCGGTGTAGGTTCCTTCCCCTCTCCCAAGGCTGACAACCCCAAATCTTCTTGGTTCTAACTACTTTTAATAGCCTCTGGTCGTCTGCAGCTTGGGGGTTCGGCTTCATAAATTGAGGCTGGAGCTAGCTCGCACGCCCACGTCCCGTGCAACTGATATCCTGCATTTGAATAATAACACGCGGTCCAAGGGCAGTCCCCAGGCGTATTTTGCCATGCAGCGCATGAAGCAAGCCCTAAACGACTTGGAAGCCGTGGTACTTGGAGTCCGGGATCCCGCGGGTGCGATGAAGAATTGGCCTTCGGTCGTTGAGGTCAAATGGGGGTCAACACTGCAGATATGTCGTAGGAATGAGGGTGGTACATTGCAATATAGAAGGGACACAGGTAAGGATGAGGACTAATGGACCATTCGAGCAGGCTTGATTTAATCTACCTGAGGCTTTATACTTGTGGTAATAGAGCACTAGGGAACTACATCGAGAGTATGTAAATATATATGTCTATTAGTAATGTGGAAATATCATAGACGGTCTCTCTACAATTGGTCACCTTCGACAGGAAAGTGACAGAATTTATTACAAGTCGCATTAAAATAATCAATCAATTAAAGAGTCCTAAACTTCGACTCTTTACGAATGACAGATTGACCGATCCCCAGATATTCAGACCGATGACGTGTGTGGATGCCCCACACTTCAGGCTCCCATGGATGATCGACTGGGTCAAGGCTGGTCCCAGATCTTATCTGAACGTTGACGGTTACACTTACACATCCCTGTCTCCAAAGAGCTCATCCAGGATGTCCCAGTTAGATATACCAGGCGATTTTAAAGATGGAGTAAGAGATGAAGATAGAAATGATGTTACCCCACCATCAGATTCAGGATTGCCTGGGCTAGTCCTGAGACTTGATGCTGGCAGAAACCGCACCAAACCAGCGCCTAAAGCTACCACAGGAACTCTAACACCAGGTCTATCAGATGAAGACCTGTGGATGCTTATCCGGCGATTCAACAAAGTAAGTCATATTGATTGTCGTTCGACAGCCATGTGTTGACCCCGAAAGCAAATATACCATGTCAAGGCAGCAGCCAATACCGCCTCAGAGGATCTCGATCTGAACCGGGCGCAAGATGAGCAGTTTCCACCGGAGAAGCTTCGAATCACAATCGAGCGCTTCTATACGTCGGTGGTAATTGGGGTTGTTGGTTTCTGCAGCCATATCGCCCGGCTACGGTCGTGGGAAGAGCCACGACGGACAGCGATGTTCTGTGCAGTAAGCGATGATGCAGATCCTGATGATGGAATCAAATCTAATGCTTGCAGGGTTATTTCATTGCCTGGCTTTTTGATGCAGTTATTTTTACACTATCGGGGCTTTTGATTGCCTTGATTTTGTCTCCGCCACTTCGTCGGGCGCTTTTCCCTGGCCCATCTCCAGCGTCTACTGACTTGGAGAATTCGGCAACTGGGGAGCCCCGGAAGCAGGACAGTGTCACCGGGGCCCAGGAACGGCATAAAGGAGAAGCTGCTGAGCGGGAGGCCCACAATCTTGTCAACAGTGTTGCGACCATTGCCATGAAAAGTGCTACAGGTAAATACGGACAAACTGTGCCTGAAGATGTCGAGAAGGTCGCCGAACCGGAGAGTATTGAAGATGTTGTCGATGCGGCAGATGCGCTGGATGAGAGCGTTACAGCAGAGACGCAGAAGCCGATGAAGAGGAAGATAGCCAATGCTACGGACCAGACGATGCGGATGATGAACGACCTTACGGATACTTACGAGAAGTTCTGCAAGTATGTTCTCTTCACGACTAGCATGGGGTTGTACTGACAAGTGAACAGTCTCCTTTCACCGACACCTCCATTTGTTACATACACCCCTCGTCTACGTCTGGTGGGAATCATGGCCTCCGTCTGTCTGCTATCGCTTGTTGTGTCAAGCAATTTCATGATCAAGGCTGCTGCCTTTGCACTTGGCCTGGGCTTTTTCGGAGATCCTGTCATCGATTACGGCGTAAATTACCTGAATCGCAAGATCCCCAACTGGAGGGAACATCTCGACCTGCAAAAGTATGTCCAATGTTCCTAGAATGTACCTCATACTAACAAAGATAGAACACTCCTCAAAGGCATCCCAACGAACGCACAATTGACACTAACCCTGCTACGCATCGGCGAGATCAACTCCTCTCCTCTCCCTCCCCCGCCAGACACCGAAGACAAGGGATCCTCATGGCTCATTCCCCGGAAAGAACGCAATGTCATCGCCTCCAACGCAACCTCTATTACTCAAGAAGGCAGCGAGTCGACAGAATCAGCCAACGACCAGGCGACCGACCCAGCGCCAAAAAAGCGAAGAGTATGGTTCTTCAAAGTCCTCCGATTCGTCCGCCGCACAATCGAAACCGCCATCAAAAGCCACGGCGCATTCGACCGCGCCATGCGCATCGCCAACTCGGCACACACGCGCACCCTCCTCGACCTCCTGGCCAAGAAGGACTGGTTCGCAGCGCACACGGGGCCCCTCAAATTCGAAGCAAAGTTCCAGCGGAAGCGCGGGACGGCCGTGATTGACTCGATCCAGGACCCGCCTGTGATGTACTTTACGACGACGCAATCTGCGTCGATTGATGATTTGAGGCTGGAGAGCCAGAAGAAGGGATCGGTTTTGTTTCAGATTCCTGTCAGTGAGATAACGGAGCTCAAGAAGACGGAAGGGCTGGGATGGAAGGGCAAGTTGATTGTTGAGTTGACGGCGGGGAGCAAAGAGGCTGCGGATGGATTGGTGATTTCAGGCAGGGAAAGCGAGCAGGTTTATCATTTGACGGGGATGAAAGCGAGAGATCAGTTGTTTAATCGGTTGATTGCCATTGATGCGCAGTTTTGGGAGAGTCATTAGCTGATTTGACGCGATTCAATATATGAACCCTTGTCTGAGGCTCTACTTCAGTATCAGTATCAGGCCAATGTCAATATGTACCTGTAGGTACTTGAGTCGAGGATGCGCGGTGAGACGAGGCAGGCGCAGGCCACCAGGCCACCGGGTCACCACCAGGCTGCCATGGCGCTTCGCCGGTTCGCCGGTTCGCCCCTTCCCCACATTATTCCGATTCCCGAAGCTGAAAAGCGCCGTCTGATCCTTCGATTTCCTGACCGTATCAACATTCAACCGTACCATCATCAAAATGGCAGAACCACATATCCACCATTCAGATTTCACAACGTACCTGGACCAAAACCAAAGCCTACTCTTCTCGACACTCCCACCAGAAATCCGCGGGGATATCTTCGCCTACGCTCTCGCCGCATTCGAGGACACTAACCGCCCATACAGCAAAGACACATATTGGACACGGCCGGGCTATGACGCCCCGCACCGCACGCACACAGAGCTCCTCCGGACCTGCAAACGAGTCTACAAGGAAGCCTGGTTCATGCCGTTCACATACGCAGAGCACACCTTCTACCTGACATGGGACGACCGAGCGCCGGGACCGCTTTCGCCAACGGCATTCCAGCAGTGCCTGGACCTGATCTATCAGACGCACGGTAAAACCGAAGCCGGGAGGATCCGGATCTTCGCGCAGCTTTTTTATGTGCTTGAAGATGGACATCGGATGAAGACGCTACTAGACATGGAGCATTTCTACCCGCGGAGCATCACGCTGACGATCCGGTACACGGATTTCTGGAACTGGGAGCACAACCACCGTCTGTATATTGACGCGCGGTGGGTGGATCGGATCTGCTTTCCGGAGAGTGTCGCGTGGTTCAGCATGGATTTTGAGAGTATTGAGCGTCGCAAGGACGAGGTTGAGTTTATTGCTAACGAGGCGGCTGAGAAGTGGTTCTTCCGGCGGAAGGATGGGAGGTTCCTGACGGCTGATAAAGCGGATATGTCGGTGTCGCGGTGGACGGGAAGTTCTATTCTGAACGGACAGCGATGGCTGAGGGATGAGGTTCGACCGGGTCAATTGGACTATCATGTTGTCACGGTCGTGTGGAGGGTTTCCCCTGGATTAGCGGAGGCGCCGTTACCCACGCCGTGTCCGAAGGTCGAGATACCGCGGGATTTCCGGCGGCCGGCGCCTACGTTTACTCCACAGGCGTATGTGAATGTTGCCCAATTGGAGGAGGCCAATATAGCGCTGGATACACCGGCCGAGGAGACTTGGGCTGCGCTTCAGGAGCATCAAAGAATGATGCGGGAGGTGGGCAGGGGTCGCAGATAAATACGCCGCGCTCCGAGGTTGAGGTTCAGGCCTATTGAGTAGTGACCAAGTATATCATGCAAGGGGTGGTCTAGTGATTTATGAGTGGGACAAGCTTCTATTGCTGTATGTTAGCTCGTTATGTTATGAGGGAGTTGAGAAGAAACACTGAACCACTGAATTGTTATAGCAAGGCAACTGCATGATGAGCAGTGCGAGTCAACATGGGCACACTGTCTTAGGATCACAAAGCTAACCTTCAACTTCCGTCATGCATCAATCGAGCCAGGAAGGTGAATCCTGGTAGGAGTAGCTCCAATGTAACCTCATTAAGACTCGTCTCCCAGCCTCAAGAACCTGAACCAGCAAATGACCAGTCCCAGCTACCAGGATCGCCCAGTCCACATTCCTGCATCGTCCCCTTCCCCACAGCCACTTTCCATGAACGACACGGAGTCAACAAACCCAAAGCCCAGATTGGGGCAACCGATCGTAGATCCCAACCTAATCTTGCATGGGGGCTGAAACCGACGCCACATCGACTTCCGTTTGTCCGAGACTGCTGTGACGCTGTCGTAAATCTGCATGCATCTTGGTATCGAACGCGTCATCCACGTCGGATCCGATGCTCGGCCGAGGAGAGTTTAGTAAGAATGGACGTATTGTAGCTGCAGGAATATCGTACTTCGTTTCTTCCCTTCCCTCTCTGTGTTAGTTCCAATAGTCTCATTACCTGCTCTCCTTTCAGGTGTGACCTGTCGAGAACCCATGTCCAGGACGTCGGCTTTGCAGGCTTGCAGTCGCACTTGCAGCATGATTGAGGCTTGGGTGATTCAGCCACGGCCAACGCTATTCTGCTCAGCCACACTATGGGTGGAATTTCAAATATGCAAGGCAGCAAGGAGTGATCGACTGTCCATCTGTTGTTGGATATGTACTTGTTCCGGCGTACTCCGTACGTGCGATCTTTCTCTTGGACAAAATGTGGCTGGTGTAACTAGTGGCTGGCAATAATGGGGTTCATGATGGGACTATCATAGATCCGATCCATAATACTCACCAGCGACAACTAGCATCCTGGGTATTGATTAATCAGAGCTTACTTGAAAGGGTGGTTGAAGCGAACTAGTGAGACACCAAGTCAGCCTTCTGAACGACCTGCTCTGTACGCGTAATGTTGCTCTTGATATCTAGCTAACTTGAGATCGGGTGGGATCTACAGCCTTGGGGAGATGACAGTATCAGTTCCATTGGTCGACAATTTGTGGATCTCGCTCAATGAGCCTATTGACTCCTTGCTAGGAGGAACATCTATCTTGTGGCTAATCCAGGGTTTGTTTCGCTAGATATATCTCATTCTCAAGATCTACTACTATGTACGTATCCCGGATTCATTTCCCGAGGGCGATAGGGCTGCGATGACGACAGTGATCCATTCTTGGAATGACTGAAGATTCCTGCTTAGAGTAAACAATGTGGTAAAATCCTGAATCATGATGGTTATACTCGCTTTACTCCCCTGATACTCAGTAGTGATACCCTCAAGTCCACGAGTAACGAGAATGGCATGTGTACAACTTCCCTATCCAGAGGAAGCTTAGCAACCTACGCCAAGAGAGGAACAGCAGAATTGGGACATCCCTATCGGTATAATACCGGGGAATCCCCTTTCGCGGAGGATGCTTTGTAAGGTACCATGGGAGTCGTATATCCATACCATAGCGGAAGAGGCGGGAGGAAAATCCCGTGTGGCCTTAGAATCGGGCTAGAATTGACAGAATGCAAGATCGACATTCTCATTTCCGTTCAGCCTGAACCATAACTTCCGCCTCCTTATGGACTGGTAAGCGTGAGCTGGACCTGGGCTCGGTTAACGTCTTAAGATATCCAGATAAGTCAAGCTGCATGAACTAGTACTTGCAGACTCGACTAACAGTCAAGATTGATTATTGTCTCTTTGTCCATTTGCCAATCGGCGTATGGTAGTCCCGCTTTAGGCAGCACAGAATTCGATATGATTGCGCTGGTTGCACCAGCACCCACTGGCACGATTTGAGTTCCTTGCTTGATAGAGCGAGGTGCGGCTGATGGACTGACCCAAAATAAGTCAACAGATGGAACTCCTCCTTTGTTCCAGTCTTTCCAAATGAGTTGGCCAGGTACTGATCTGAACCTCGGTACTTCCATTGCAGGGAACGTTGCGGGAACCGTTAAGGACACGGAGTAGAAATCGACACCAGCTATCAAACTTGAAGGCAGATCAAGAGCTGTGGACTACATACCCAAAGAGATCTGTGATAGGGTAGAGATGCTTAGAGTATCGATCTCCAAGTTTGTCTGTCACAAGGATAATACAGTCATAGTCCGCTACTTGTCATCAACATACAGGGTCCAATGTGTCGCTTGCGCCCACGGTCTTCTAGACGCTGTTATGGTCTAATATTAACGCATCTGCTGCCGTATTGGATAAAGCACCTGTAGCAGGGTTCAAGAAGCAATGCCTTTTCCACCTGAAATTACCAAGCATCCATTGGCCCATGTTTCAGTCGCCACCATACCGGTGTGGCACTGTGGCTTCAGCGGGACATTCTTGAGATAAGATACGTCACGTTTATAGAGAATCTCGAGAATAGCGTCGTATTCCTGTAGGCTTGTCTCGCACCCTGCAGAATACCATGTCGTGGTCATGCATGGTCTAGATAGTGGCTGTTAGGTCAGATCCGTCCGCCGATCGTCCCGTTGAGATCCAACGGACCAAGGACGTCGACTGAACTATGTCCCTTGTATCGTCATGGCTTCCCAGCTCTGATCAGTATTAAACATTCAGTTTCCTCTGTCCTTCAGGATCTCGTTCCCGATAAATCGGTTCAGTATCACGGAAAATGACGCCGATGATGCTCCACACTAGCTCAAGGAAGTTCAAGTGCCCCTGGGCGCACTGTGGCAAGGTCAATATCATCCTGTCTGCACCACGCAAGTTAAAACTCACAGAACCTCACAGTCCTTCAATCGGAAGTCCGACCTCTGCCGACATCAGCGCATACATACCAACGAGCGACCGTACCGCTGCACCGTCAAAGGCTGCAACAAGAGCTTCGTCCAGCGCAGCGCGCTAACAGTCCACTTCCGCACGCACACGGGCGAACGTCCACACGTCTGCGACTTTGCCGGTTGCGACAAGGCCTTCTCAGACGTATGTTCTGCCCTAGCACCTCACACTCACCCACTAACATTCACGTCCGCAGTCATCAAGTCTAGCCCGCCATCGGCGCAGCCACACCGGGACGAAACTGTACAAGTGTCCGGAGAGAACGTGTCACAAGAGGTAGAACGCACCTCCCTCGTGATCATCAAGCAAGAACCGAAGGATGAAGACTAAATCATACCCGGGGGTTTGCATGGGTAGCTTCTCCCGCAGAGAAACACTAGCGAACCATCGACACCGCCATCATCCGGCGATCACGGCGCTTCCGGAAACGGATACGCACGAAGACGCATCTTTTACGGAATTTCCATACCAGAGTATACTGCCTCTGTCGACGACCGGGAACTTCTTCCCCGGCGCGGACTACACGGTCTACCCGCAGCAGGACCTCCCCGTCGCCTACGCGCCGATACAGCCGAGCATACCGCTCCCATCCTCCTTCGCCGCCATCGAAACGCATGAGATGCAGTACTCGCTATCCAGTGAGCATTCTCTACAGCAGTTTCATAGCCACGGGTTCGTTGGATCTGGAACGCAGGTCTCGTCCCGATTACCGAACACCGCGTTTCAGAGTCTGGACACCGATTTGAGCAATAGTTATGAATTCTCTGGGTAAACGTCAGCATACGTGGCGCAGTTTATCTCGAACCAGGGCGTTGCGGCGAGCATTCCGGTGTTTTTGTTAGCAGGATTGCTATGCTCCGTACTGGGTGTTATGACTGGATCATGCGCGGCGAGCAGATATAAGGTTGGAAGAAAGTGGAATAAATTGGAGCATTCCTCCAAGAAGACGAGTTGCGTTGGATCTGACGCAATGGAAGTTGGAGAGCTCCATGAGGACCAAGAAATACTATTCCCTCCTGAACTGTGGCTAAGTCGAGATAGTAAGGCAGCGTAGTCACTGTAATCACGTTTGCATTCTCTCGTGGTCGAGATCATTCATTGTGTCTGAAACCTTGTAATTTTATAACCCATTCAACTCCAATCCCATTGCATCGCTCTATATATCATGAAAACATTTACTCCATTTCAATGGTGGCAGGGGGCTTGCTGGAAATGTCGTAGAGGACACGGGAGACTACAGCGTGTCAGCATGCGGATTAAAAGCTGATAAAGAAGAAGAACTTACCACCGTGAACCTCGTTGATGATGCGGGTAGCGCATTTGCTCAAGAATTCGTTGTCGAAGGGGAATGCACGAGCGGTCATGACTGACATATCTTAGTACAAAGTCTTCATCGATTCCCAGTGTCAACTTACAGTCAGTCGTCTCGACAGCGCGCAAAATGATGATCTCAGCGTAGACGCGCTTGTCACCCTGCAAATGGGTTAGAGTGAAAGCAATTCAAGGAATGCAACAAACGCACCATGACACCGACGGCCTTGCTGGGATCCAGGGCAGCGTAAGCCTGAGCGATCTTGTCATACAGACCGGCTTCCCGGATCATAGAGATGAAGATGTGATCGGCCTTTCTGGCGATGTCGACTCGCTCGGGAGTAACCTCACCCAAGACACTGTCGTTGCATTAGTTCTAGAAAGCCCTTCTTGACTATCGAAAAAATCGAGGAACTCACCGAATGGCAATACCAGGGCCGGGGAAAGGGTGCTTTGACACCGTCAGTAATTTGGAGAAGACCATAGCAATGCTGGACAACTCACTCTCATAACGAGCTCGTGGGCAATGCCCAGCTCTCTTCCAAGCTGGCGAACCTCGTCCTTGAAGAGCTCGCGGAGGGGCTCAATGAGCTTCATTCCTTGTCCCTCAATCATACGCTCTGTAACAAGTAAGTAGCTGACAGCATAGAAACTTGAAGCGTTGTGGCACTTACTAGGCAGTGCACCGACGTTGTGATGTGTCTAGACAAATTCATGAGTAACAGCCTGCCGAAAATAAGGGGAGCAACCAACCTTGATGGTAGCGGAAGGACCCTTGAATGAGATACTCTCAATCACATCGGGGTAGAGAGTACCCTGAAGGAACCACTTGACCTTAGCACCAGAGTGCTCGGCCAGCGCCTCAATCTTCTCCGCCTCCTCCTCGAAGACGTCAATGAAGGTAGCACCGATGAACATGCGCTTCTTCTCAGGATCAGTGACACCCTTGAGGCCATCCAAGAAGCGCTTGCAGGCATCAACGACAGTCAGGTTGATACCGAGGTGCTTGTTCAGCGTTTCAGCGACGATCTCGCACTCGTTCAAACGCATGCATCCGTTGTTGACAAGGACGGCGTGGAAGCGGTCACCAATGGCCTCCTTCATGAGCTTAGCGGCAACGGTGGAGTCGACACCACCACTAACGGCACCGAGAACGTGATCCGTCTCACCCACCAGCTTCCGAATGCGAATGATTTCCTGATCGACGAATTTGGACATGGTCCAGTTGGGGTTGGCACCACAGATGTCGACGGCGAAGTTGCGGAGAAGTTTGGCTCCATCGGGTGTGTGTGTAACTTCAGGGTGGAACTGAATGCCATAAACAGGCTTGGTCTCGTGTGCAATACCGGCGTACTCTGAGTTGGCGGTAGTAGCGATGGTGTGGAAGCCATCGGGCAACTTGACAAGCTTGTCACCGTGACTCATCCATACCTTGACGTGCTCCTCCAGTCCAGAGAACAGCTTGTCGACGTGTCCCTGGTTGTCCAGTCTCTTGGCGTTCAGGTCGGCATGGCCGTATTCGCGGGCAGTACCGGCGACGACGTTGTCCTTTCCAAGTCGGTAGGCAATTTCCTGAAGACCGTAGCAGATTCCAAGAACGGGAACACCGAGTTCGAAGACAGCAGGGTCAGCGTGCGGGGCGCCTAAAGGTCGTTAGGTTAAATTCGTCACGATTCGCATTGTGTCGCATACCGTCCTCGTATACACTGTAGGGGCCACCAGAAAGGATCTTCAAAAGACTTTGTTAGTGAATGTCTATCACCCGCATCCAACTGAGGTATGACTCACGATTCCCTTGGGCTTGAATGGAAGGTCGGCCAGCTTCTGAGTGCATGGCAGCATCTCACTGTACACTCCAATCTCACGCAATCTCCTGGTAATGAGATGGGTCTAATCTATCAGCAAAAGGCACGATGGTTACTGCAAGTCCTTCTCACATATTGCGATCCGAAATCCAGGGTAAGGATGGTGTCGAACGTGGCCGACGGAATCTGTTCCTCAGCCATTATGACGGGGTTTGACCGAGCGGTACCGGTTGAGACTGTCAATAATGAAGGATGATGAGACGAAAGATGCAAGAGAAAATTGCAATTGACTAATCTCTAGACCAATTGCCCGGGGCACCTAATGACTGCTGGTACCCAGCAGCGAGAAGGTTTGCGATGCGGTGACTCGAAGGGAAATTTTTCTGTAGGCGGGGGCGGTGAAACACGCGGGGTGAGCAATATGCGGCAGAAAATTCTCCATTCTGGGTTATCAGCAACCAACCAATCATCTTACTCAGATAAGAGAACAAGCTCTAACCTTGAATGGCATAGCTCAAATGTCACTTCGTCTTATCCAAAGGACCGTCCCCATTTATCGTGAGTCCGGTACGGATACCTTCTGAGTTCTGGTTGATTCAAGGTCCATGTATCTGATCCGATGCGAGTCTGATGGTCCGCTCTGCTCAACCGTACCTCATTTCCCTTGAGGAGGGAGCCATTTTCGGCTCCCCTCGCGACCGTCTTGCTCGCTCCAATTCTATAAAGCCCACGATGACCACGAGACTCTCTCACTTCCCTCCCTTCGCTTCCGAGCGACTTATTTGCACATCACCCACATATTTGTCCTTTACTGCCTGTTTCAAAACAGCTGGAGAAGCTCGACTTCTGTCGTCGTCAACTCTTTTTATATTTGAGAATCCCTTTTGCTCGCACCACTTCGTCTGCCATGCGCTACTCACCTCGACCGATCGGGTCCGGTGACGACAGCGGCACCAGCACCGACGTCCCGGATGTCTTCTCAGATGGCGCAGCCGATGATTCCTCAGAGAGCGCATCCGAGCCAGACAGCGGCGGCGACAACTCTGATGATTTTGATGATGACTCGATCCTTGACGATGAAGAGGAAGAACGCGAGCTTTCCGCATTGCACTACCTCCAAGAGGCTGAATGTCTCGATGTCTCGCAGCTCCGATAGAGACGTTATAGTCCGAAGATCCAGGCTAAGTTAGACAAGACACGGGATTACTGGGACCGGTGAGAAGTAGTCAGGTTTTAAATTTCAACGCTGGTGCCAACGGATGGTCTGTCTCGCCAGGTTCTGCTTCGAAGGCAAACACAATCCTGTCGAACGTTTTCGCTGGCTTTCTGACTCTGAGGAGACGGTCCGGTTCCTCAAGGCCTTCTTCTCCTGGCGATGCGGTCGGCGACGAAGCAAAAAGGGGCGTCGGACACCAGGAATAAAATATAAAAGCTCGTTAGAGACCTTCTGGAAGTGGTGGCATCTGGTTTACAAGGCGGAGGTAGGGCAGGGCCTTAGCAAAGACACCATTGTCAAGATCCTGGATGTAAGCGAGCGATGTCCTGATGAACCTGAGGCTTTGGCTAATAATCCACAGGTATTAGCGATCGTTGCTCAGGAGAAAAACCTTCTTCTCGGACGCCGACCAAAAGCGACCATGTATATCGAAGACGTGGCGGAGTTCGCTCGCGTACTTCTGTCGACGACGGAGATGACATTTCAGTCTGGGTGGCTTCGGATACAACTGCTCCTCTTCTGCCAGCTGGCCGCCATCACAGGTAGTCGTCCAGGAGCTCTATTGAACCTACGCTATCGGAACCTTTTGCTGACACTCGTCCGTAATCCGGACGGAGGACGTCCTCGGTTATTCATTTACTTGACCCCGGAGTTTACCAAGACTTTCTTGGGTGAGAAGGAACAGTAAGTTCGGACCTCCATTTCTAGTGTCGATGGCTCTGTGGTATTGCATGGCAGACCGTAGCTAATCGTCGATAAAATAGGAATACTTTTCCCATCCCTGAGATCGTCTTTGACCCAACGTTGGTCCTCAGCCCTCATGTGTTCCTTCTAGGGATGCTGTTTCGCACTCGGGCGTTCAAGAACTTCTCTACGGACGGCCTAGTGGTAGACTGTCCCGAAAATTTATATAACCTCGGTGTCTTGGAGGGACTGGGACAGCAAGAATTGAAACTAAAGGATGAAATCCTCGATAATTTGTGTTCTGTCATGCAGTGCGCGAAGCGGATGGGATTCGAATCGCCTTGGAGGAGCAACTCACGGAAGGAGCACTACAATATCGTATGAAGCGAGCAGGCGAAATCACAGGTTTCGAGCAGGTCACTAAGCCGTACGGTCTCCGCTACGGAGCAGCAAAAGCATTTAATGACAGCCGTGAGTTTTCTTACCTTGTCCAGATCGTAACTGGCTGCCTAGTTACTAACGCCGCTAGCTTTTTTTGTCGAACAGCGGACGTTACCAACGAGCTCCAAAACGTGATGTTGCAGCATGCTAGCATCGACACTTTTGTTAAACACTATTAACGTTGGCATCCACGTTGACGCTCAGGCGATCGTTCGGAGACTGCCAGCTCAAAAACAGCTGATGCGATTCGCAGCGTCCATGAGCCGGTCGATTGACCCCCGTCGACCTTACAAACTAGAGGACACTAGCGTTGTCAACAAGGTCTTGTGCATGCGTGATCTGCAGCAGCGAGTCTGTGAAAGAAAACAACTTCGGGACGAGAAGAAGCGGGCCTTTGGGATTGCGGAACGGGCCTTTCAGCAAAACTTCGGTGATTACCTACAGCGAAAGAAAGTGAAAAAGGAGCTACAACGCCCCGCTCGTCAGGCACTCAACGGTGTAGAGCGACTGGAAAAGAGTACAAGCGCGCGACCCAAAGGTATAGCCAGGCGCAGTGTGTGTCTCGGAATGAGTGGCAACGGCAACGTAACCGCTTAGTGCGTGAGAATCTGGAACGATATAAGAACGAGCAGCCGGTGATTGACAGTGAGAGGCAACGTGCTGGAAAGGTGGTAGATGAAGAGGTGATGGGTGCTCTGGAGCGGACAGGATATATGACTCCCCAGCATATGATATTGATCGACACCATCCTGACCATGCCGGGCTCAACTGTCGAAAAGGAGTATCGGCGCCGGATTTCTGCAATCAACGCGGTTATCGCTTTCTGTGATGTGGAAGAGGGATCACCCACGAGGCGACCGAACATTACTCAGAAACGTCGCGCCTTGGACGTCTTACCGTCTGCTCCCCCTGCGAAAAGGCAAGGATGCCCTTCACCTGAAAAACAAAAGACCACTCTTTCTCAAGCAATTGCGTCTGTCTGCATTAAAGCTCGGCGTGAACGGCCGACGATTTGCTTTCTTTGCCTGGGAAA
>JACBAD010001875.1:0-34332 GCA_014281905.1 Aspergillus hiratsukae | reverse complement strand
CCATGGAAGACATCATCGCCCAATGGGAACGAGACCTGCACCCAATCCAGCAGGAAATCGAGGCCTTGGGCTGCCTCGCCAACGGCAAAGTGGTCCGCATGTCACAAGCCCCAGAAGGCCACGGCAACGTCAACGCCCTATCCTCCCGCCTCACAAACGGCCTCAATTTCCGCCGTCGCTCAAGCGGGCAGAGTGCAGGTGCAGGTACAGGTGTATCGCATCCAGTCCCACCACTTCAACAATCCGCGCGCTCGCCAAGCCGCGATCGCGATCGCGATCGCGACCGCGACCACGATCGTGAGAATGAGCGTGAACGCATCAATAACAACAGAGTCCCCGCCGTCCCATCGCCAGTCTACGAAGCTAAACCCCTCCCCGTCTACGAGACGAAACCCCGTCTGAATGATCTGACCCCCTCCGCCCTCTCGCCAAATCTCGCCGTGCCTAACGCTCGTCTCTCCCCCTCAGCGACCCCGCACAGCGACTCGCACCTCCCCGTCCCTGGCTCAGAATACGCACAGACGCCGCTGAGCGGGCTCTCTCCTTCCTCGCGCACGGACTACTTCAGTCTCAACTCTCGAAAGGCATCTAGTGGCTCGATGGCCTCCTCTGCGGGTTATACTGCCGCTGCAGCAGCGAAGAAGAAGCCGCCACCGCCGCCGCCCCCTCGCGCTGGTTCCTCGAACGGAGCGGTGTATGTCACTGCCCTCTACGACTTTGGGGGCCAAAGTGCCGGTGACCTGGCCTTCCGTGAGGGCGATCGGATCCGAGTCCTGCAGAAGACGGACAGCACCGATGACTGGTGGGAGGGGGAGCTGCGAGGAGTCAAGGGGAGCTTTCCAGCCAACTATGTTCAATAAGCAATACCCTGTTTGTCTATGTCGATACCTTTTGAGAGCCAAAGTTAGTAAGCAATACGCGAGAAATAGGCTGTCAGGACTCAATTTGACTCCTATGTGTAAATACAGGAAGTATACTGATTAAAGCGCCACAGTCACTATCAATCCTCCATACCAAAGTGACGATGCTTCTCTACAAATATTTCGGACCCGGCATGCAATCCTCCTGGCTGCAAATTCGATAAAGTCATATGAACGCTTCCTCGCGTGCACCGTCCTCGGAAATTCTATTTCCTATTTGTCTCCGTCGACTGCTCAGAAACATCTCCACCATGTGCTTGCTCGACACCGGCGAAGGCGTGTCCTGTGGATCTCCAAACTGACCCAATTTATCCGACATCTCGCCAGCCCTGGCATTCTCGTTGGTCGTTCTTCTAATCGAGCGGCACTGATGAGACCTCGAATCTGAGGAAACTGTAAGACGCCGTGCCGAGTACCTGCGATACCGCTCGCTTGCCAATTCTCTCTGCTGAGAGTCCGCTCCACGCCTCTTGGGAGTGGGAGAATCAAGCGTCTGAAGTCGATTGCTTGATCTCGCTTGCATCGGCGATAGGGTATACTCATCCTCGCGCGTGCGTACTCCCGTGGTAGGCAGAGTGTATCCCTGAGAGTAATTCTTAACACTGGGAGAAGAGAAGACTGAATCCGCGGATGGAGAAGCCTGCTCTTTTGCGTGCTCTTTTCTGGGCGGTACAATCGTTCGGACGCTTGACGACCGACTGAAGGGTCGAGAGAAATTATTACTTGGTACGACTTTGCCGTCTGTTCCCATTTCGCTCTCGGAAATACTCTGAGATGGATAGCTTCTCTGAGGGTTCGGGGATTGGCTGTTTTCAGAGACTTGGTAAGGTGCTGATAGTAGAAAGTCCCCGTCCTCCTCGTGAGTCTGTGCATCCTCCCTATAGTGATCTCTAGGGGGAACGATTGTCTCGAATCGTGCCATCTGTGACGACATCCATTGTTTCCATTCCGCACTGGGCCGCAGTCGGTTTCCACTGGACGAAGAGCGAGCAATACGCTTTGGGGAGCTGTAAGCGGTCCTCTGGCTTTCATAGATAGTCACCATGCCTGGTTCATCCTCCGTTTCCGACGAATACAGGTCGATAGTTTGATCTTTTCTTTCAGGTGAATTCCCACTGGTTGTCCGAGAATAGATGCTAGGAGAGTTGGAGAGAGTTTCTGGGTCGGCATCCCTGGCGACAATCACGCTTCGGGAATCCTCCTCGGCGTCTTCAGCACTTGCAGCGATAGGATCCTCTGCATTGCCGACTGGACTGGAATCCATGTTTCCGCTCGCTTTCTTCGGCGCACTTGATAGCCTTCGGGAAGGCATGGACGACCGAGGATGGCGCTGCGTCTGCTTCTGAGGAGTTGAAGTACCTGCGTTGGCCGTGGCAAAAGTCCTAGAAGTTGCAATCGATGCATCGCTTGGTACCTGGCGGATGGTCTGCCTGCTGCGCCTGGGACGAAGAGAAGACGTGCGCGCTGGTATGAGCCGATGCTCTTTGACTTGGCCCACTACAACCTCCTCAGTTGGACTTGGCGTATCTTCTCTGCCGATCCGCCTCAACAATGCATCGTACAAGTGCTTACTGTCGATGGAGCCATCTGGTCGTATTGGGCTCGGACTTGCTGGAAGTTCGGGTCTGGCATGTCCATTAAAATCGCCTTGTTCTTTGATAATGGACAGACAGTCACTCCCCGGTGCTCTGCGGGTTGCGATCGTATTTGCGACAGTTGAGTCGGCCCAGCTTGTTACACGAGAACGGGAAGTCGCAAGACTTTCATTGCTTCGGACACTCCGCACCGTGGGTGGTCTGCTTTGGCCCATGGCCTCATGGGAACGGTCAAAACCCTCAGCGTGGCTATAATCGATATCAGATATGGTCGACGATGGGCCATAATCGTGTTGCTGAAGTGAGGAGGGCGAAGCTTCCGCTTGCCCTGGATGCGGTGATGTCTTTGACAGACCCAGAACTCGCTTCAATCCTCTCTTGATAGATGAAGAAAGAGCCCGCGCTTTTCCACGGGAGGAAACTCTTTTGGACTGCCCCGCCGATGGTGACGCATCTGTGTCCATACCGGTGCCGCTGGTAGTGCGAAAGGTCTTTCTGAAAGGTTTATGCTCACGTCTCGGCTTGAGCATGGTGATGGACGATTGCCTTTGACGGCTGGGTTGTCCGACCATGTTCTCCTGGAACTGACTGCGTGCGAGTTGGATAGCTGCTTCTTGACTCTGCGTATGGCGGACGGTTCTAGCAGATTGACCACTTCTCAGAAAAGACATGGAGTGTCTCAACGTCCTGTAGGAGCGGGGCGTGTCATATTGCTCTGTGTCATAGGTCATCCGAGCATATGCATCAGACGAGAATTCGGGAGAGATAAACGAAGTGCGCTGTCTGGTTGAGAACATCGAACGTGCTTTACGAAGCCGGCGATAGGAAGACGGCAGCGAGGAGTCGCGACCATCCAGGCCTCGAAACTCACTTATGGGCGGTAAGGCCACCGAGAAAGTGAGGTCATCATCGCGGCTTTCGATATAGCTCGCAACGGATCGACGAGAAGGTGAAGCGTCTTCGATTGATGGACTTTTGGCCGGAGGTTGCGTGCGACTGGGTGGCCGTGGTGGTCTTCTCGATGGGACTGCCATGCTTTCCGGGCCACCTAGACGGTCATACGAGTGCTTCGAGTCTGCAGACGATCTGTCCGAGGAGCGCAGCATGGCGCGAGAGGCAGCTGCAGTGGCATGCTGTCTGGCAATTGACGGGTCGAACGGCTCTGACGGCAGAGAGGGCTGACGCGATCTGCGGATGGAGCGAGCGGACTGAGTTCGACGCAGGCGATCTTTTGCGCTCAGGGATATAGAGGACATTCTTGGCATGATTTATTCGAAGAGGATATAGTTGAGTACTGATGTGAGCTAAGGGATGAGTATGAACGAGGGAAATTCTACAACATGGCGATATCGCTAGGGTATGGTGTTAAACAATGGCAACCGCGCCGAAATAGAAGGAGCTGGGGATGCGATAGACGCAACATGATGGCAACAGACCCGAAGCGCAGCTTCCTTCTTGCTTCAAAATCTACGAGCATTGGCAGTTGTGGCAACAGCCAATCTCTTGCAACTCCTCATGGCGCTGGTACTCACAGAGCCAACTGCCTTTACCCATCCATGTCCATGCAAAGAGAAATTTGACACGAAATGATGTTGGCTCGTCGATTCCATCCCAGCGAACTACTGAGTGCCCCCAGGTTATGTTTCACTGTGTATAGCCACTGACAATCTCAACTTGCGATATGAGCTGTTTTGATTCCCTTGTGATTACTCATTGAATCACTTATCAAGAAAAGACTTCTTCTGCGGTACATCTTCATAAGAAAATCGAGAAAGCAACCCGACGGCCTCTTGGTTCCCCTTCATCTGCGCCAGTTGAAGGTCCTCCAGCTCAGGATGTACCCCGTACTCGAGCAGAAACCTCAATAACCCCGTCTGATCATAATGAATCGCAACGTAGGTGGTACTATAGAACACCGCCTCCTCGTCATAGCCGTCGTAGCAAGTCCAATACTCTACCATTGTGCCTCGAGGCTCCAGAAGGGAGCGACTGGCAGTCTTCGGCAAAAGGTGGACCTGATTTCTCTCCCACCTACTGTCGTAGCAATCGCCCAGCCGGTTCGGATCCGCGCCGTTGGCGATGAACAATCTAACCATTTCAAGGTCTCCCTTGGAAATCGCTGCAAACAGCGCGTCATGCGCGTATCTCGTCCCGTGAAACCCGTTTTCCAGCAGCAAGCGCAACATGTCCGTGTCTCTGCGGTTCATGGCCATCGGCAGGACATACAAGCCATGATCGCACAACTTGTGGCGCAGTAGGCTGCGAATCATCCGGCGGTCATTATACTCGATTGCCCAAAGGAGCGGGCACGTATTCAGGTCGTAGCAGGTATCTCCCCTCTCACATAAAAGGTCCACAAGGTCCTCATGGCCGTTCTGCACGGCGAGATAGAGCGATGGGATGTTGTTAATGTAGCCGGGCGGGTACGGGAGGTTGGTCTGCGCACCGTGGTCGAGAAGAAGATTGACTACACGCTTTGCACCAGCTTGCACGGCTACCAGCAGCGCACGCTGAATAAGGATTATATCCTCGACGCTCCAGTCGATGGTGCATTGATAGTGCTTGTACGGATTTTCTCTACGGCGGGCTTGAAAGGACTCGGCGGCGACTTTCATCCTCTTTAGACATGCCATGGCGAGTCCTTCATCCCCGTGGTCTGCAGCGCAGCATAGAGCGTCTCCATGGCAAGCTTGGTAGTTGTGTTTGCGGAGATATCCTTCCAAAAGATGGTACAATCCACGACAGGACAGAACGAGGGATTTGAGGTCCCTGTAGCAGACCACATGGGTGGCAATCAGAAAGATAACCTCATTTGGGAGTTTGGAGAAGGACATGGCAGAATTCAGTCTGATTGAAGGCAAGTGTAGGAATGCTGTCAATTTGAGAATGAAAATGAGCTGACGAGGCTGAGCGGGGTTTTAATCACTGCGAGGCTTAGACTAGGTCTAACGATGATGCTTATTTGACGCTTACAGCTTACTGTCATTGTACCATGAGCTGATTACCCATAAGGGGTGCCAGAAACACTTCTCAGTCCGATAGTGAATGAATTTCCTTACTCGTGATAAGTCAACCATTCTACCCAAAACATTGGCATGCCTCTTTAGTCTATAGACCAGGTAACGACCAGTTGCTGGAAGCAGTACCTTTTTGAACTCCTGACTGCATTTCAGGGGTCTATTATTCGATTACATCGACTGAACTCATCCGTGATACCAGGGTAGCTTAGAAGTTTATTCGGCCCATGGATGATCCTTCAGATCCTGACGACGCGTCACTAATCGAGTCATGCAATGGAGTCCAGGCCTGACTGTGAGTCATGTATAAATACGGTAGTGACAGACACCTAAAATGGAAAGAATCATGCTCAAGATATTATTGACAGCATGATGTTTTGGTTTGATAAATTATTTTCCGTCAGAGGAGGATATATATTTTCGAACCTCCCGCAGAGTCTATCCCTTACCAATTATGATAAATACCACTCCGCAAGGTCCTCTTGAACAACCCGAATATGTCGTCGTCTCCAACCAGACAAGAACGGATTCACCTTGATGGTCGGACTCTCGAAGGAGGAGGTCAATTAGTGCGCATCGCGCTGGCCCTGTCCACAATCACCGGCCGACCCATCACAATCGACCACATTCGAGGCAACCGCTCCGGCAAGAAGGGTCTCAAAGCATCCCACTTGGCCGCCATTAAGTATCTAGCAGACGTCAGCGGGAGTGCAGTCTCAGGCGCCGAGGTGGGCTCGTCTTCATTGACATATCAGCCCCCACTAGATGCAGAGACCAGCGTTCAGCAGAACCAAGAGATTAACATCCACCTTCCAACAGCTGGGTCGATATCACTGGTCTTTCAGGCTTTGTATCCGTATCTTCTTCATACAGCGAGCTATTTATCGGACGAAGAACCACAGCCCGTCCGTGTGACGATTACAGGAGGCACGAATGTATCCTTTTCGCCGTCGTATGATTACATATCGCAGGTCCTGGTGCCGAATTTCGCCAGGGTCGGGCTTCCACCACTCGCTGTCCACCTGGAGAAGAGAGGATGGGCCACTGGACCGTTCAGTCTGGGCAAGGTGTCGTTCGTCGTTCACCCGATGGGCAGAAATCAGGAGTCTCCTTATGGGTTTCCACGTGTCGACCTAGACAGATACCGACGGGGCAAGATAACCCAGGTCGATATCACAGTTTTGGCACCGGATACTCTCCTTGGTGGATCTGATCACCATGATCGTAAGCAGGGGAATTCGCATGCATCGAATGATAGGTATCAGCATACAACTATCCGCCAACTCATCGAGTATGAAACCATGCGTATGCTGCGCACTCGACTCCGAAAATTACACTCGTCTATAGTCGATGACAAGGATGAGACGGTGCCTATCAATCTGCGCGCCTCAGAAAGAACGCACCACCGCTCACATATTTACATTCTCATCGTGGCACATACATCGAATGGGTTCAAGCTCGGTCGAGATGCGCTTTTCGGCGCTCACGGGGAGATTTGTCAGAAACAGGGAGGCAGCAGAAGAGGTCGACCGACAGACGATAGAGCTATGGAACTGATAGAGAGATGCGTGGATGACTTTGTGGATGAGTTGTATGACCCAGGGCGGCGGAGTACATCCGAGGGACATCGGCCTTGCGTGGACGAGTATATGCGAGATCAGCTGGTTATATTCGAGGCGCTGGGCAAGTCCACGTCCAAGGATGAAGCCGATGTCAAGGAAAAAGAGGATGAGGCGTATTATAGTCTCCATACGCAGACAGCACGATGGGTATGCGAGCAGATGTTGGGTGTGGAGTGGTAAAAATATCACCGCTTCACTGCGACACCAATATACATCTTGGCCTCATCCACCAACACCCTCCTCCCCAGCTTCACCTCTTCGCCTTGTCCCTGACACTTCCCACCCCGAAATTCCTAAACATAGGACCGGAAACCGCCTGCTCGAACAGATCCCCAGCCTGCTCAACCCTGTACTCCTTCACACTTCTAGAATATTTCAGAATTCATCGATCTTCCTTGATGACATGTACTGGCCAGCTACCCTTCCGTAAATCGCGACCCTGCAGGAGAGCAAGTAGACCTGACAAGTCAGAAAGCGACGCATGGATGGGTTCAGACGACCATCTGAGTTCACTGGACTAGATACCAATCATCAAACTGCTGGTTCAACATAATGCGGGGTGATATCATGTCCAAAGGCACAATGTAGAGAACCAGCAAGTGCAGTACCTTATTCGAGTCTTTTCTGATCGACATGACCCACTACTGGTTTGATCTAGTAAGCGCTTGTATCGGCCTATCAGCGAATGGGATTAGGGGCCCCTCATAGGGTGCATGGATTGACGTATGTGATGCGCTTGATGATGAGGCGTTGTGTGTTGTGTGTTAATACATATGACTGTCTACGTGGTTCTGTTCGATAATTGTTTAACCATGGAGATGGTTCTGGGACAGTGCCCGACACTCCAGTTGATAAATTCTGCATAAATGTACTATAAGTTATGCTCATGTATGCGTACGCCACCACGACCAGCTGGCGGTCCAGGTCTTGACCTGGTCACAGTAACCATGGTACAGACTCCCCCGGACACACAGGAACACCAATTCAAATTGTCTAGACTACCTATTAAAGAAGACTAACCAGAGCATTTTCCAGTCCTTTTTTCAGGCCCATTTTCATAATTAGTGTAACGAGGGTCTAGATCTAGGCCTTTCCTCTGCTTCAAACTCCTACATTCCACGTGCCTCTAAGCCACCCGTGGGGGCGTCGCCAAGCTCCGCCATTTCTGCAAGGAATCGATCAGTTTCTACTGGCTAAATGACATGCATGAGATCAATCAAGTACATAGCATGCTTTTCTATCATTTTACTACGTATGAGAACCAGGTCCTCTGTGACTACGGGGTATCTACAGAGTACATGTCTAGGATTGCCGAGAGCCGGGGAATACCCGGGGATAATATTATTATGGCAAGAAGGTGGCGTGGTACGGCCCCACAGGCCACAAAAATTTACAGTTCTGTTCCTGTAAAGTGTGGAAGAGAGGAGAAACTGAATACAAACTAATACCCACTAAGAAATAACCACGAACCCGTCGTTTTGTCCCGTGCTGCTAAATAATAACCCAACGTTATGACCTCCTTTCCAGTCCCACTTGCTTCTGCAAGACAAAAAAAGGGAGAGGAGAAAGGAGACCGCTTCCTAGTCCTATGTCCTCTTTATTTTCTCGATGACTTGACTACGCGTCTCTCCATACTCTGAGACCTGAGAAGATGCCCTGGCTCCAGCCATCAGGCATCTAGTGACCTGTCGTGCTTGATTCCGCTAGGCTTTACCCTCTCGCTTATCCCCAGTCAAAATGAGTGCGGAAAAACCTCGAGCTGATGGAACTGACACCGGTCAGTCGGGAGGTTCACCTACTGATCTATCAGGGAACCTATCGCCGTTAGAGGAGCAACCCGAGACGTCCATCCACGAAGCGCACCGCAAGACGTCCAACCAGGAAAGCGATAGTCGGGAGAGCGGTCGCGAAGATGTGCATCAAGATGTCCAGTCCACCACATCATCGTCTGTTTTCAGTCGAGATCGATGGCTGAAGGCTAGCCGATCAGTTAGAGAGAAGACCGGGCGGCTCGCAGACAGGCTGGGCCGACCCGAGGGACAGGATGCGAACGGGCTGGGCTCCTCATTAGTCCCGATGGAAGAGCTGGGCTCGAGGGACGACGAAAAGTTGGCGGACATCTTCAGAAACAACAAGAATTCGGGGCTCTCCGATCAGTCCAAGCTCCAGCTGGCGGTGGAATCTGAAGCCCAGGAGCTGATGCAGGGCTTTGGCCTGGGAGAGATGCGTCATCGCAAACCGTACGCCGAGACGAACGAAAAGGATAGCGCGTTTCCCGAATCGGATGCCACGACGCTGGCTGATCGTGCCGCGACAGACGTCGAGGCCAACGGCAATACGCCCCCGCCGCTACTGGGAGGAGGTGTGCTGTCGGCTCTGCTCCGGCTCCAGGCGAGCCAGATGGAGAATTCGCGCTCCAGCAGCATGTATTCCGCCCCCGAGTCCGACCGCGAATCCACGCCTACACTGTCCGGCACGGTGACTCCCACGGCAAGCATGTCCAATTCCGCGTCGAGTCCTCCTCCCCGGCAAAAACCGCAAGCATGGTACAAAAAGTCCAGAAACAGCTCGACCGCCTCGTTGATCCACGCGTCGATGAACATGGGTCGTATCGGCTCCGCGTCGGCCTGGGCCAATGCCAACGTACCGCCGCCGGAGCTCAAAAACGGCAGCAAGGGCAACAAGGGCAACAAGGGCAACAAGAAGAAAAAGAGGAGGAACGACGACGAGATTAAGCTGCGGTATCACATCGCGGACATCATCGTCCGTCAACGGTACATCATGCAATTGTGCCGTGCGTTTATGCGATACGGTGCCCCCACCCATCGACTGGAAGAGTACATGGTGATGACGGCTCGCGTGCTGGACATCGAGGCGCAGTTCATGTACCTCCCCGGCTGCATGATCATGTCCTTTGACGATCCGTACACGCGCACCGCCGAGGTCAAGCTGGTCCGTGTTCCGCAGGGGTTGGACTTGGGCCGTTTGGAAGAGGTTCACGGGTGTTACAAGCGGGTGACACACGACATGACGGACATGCAGACGGCAATCGGCGAGCTGACGGAGATCATGGACCGCAAGGCACGGTATCCGCGCTGGCTGGTGATCCTGCTTTACGGCGTGGGCTCGGCCGCCGTTGGCCCGTTTGGCTTCTCAGCGCGCCCGATCGACATGCCCATCATCTTTGTGCTGGGATGCTGCGTCGGGTTCATGCAGCTGGTTCTCGCGCCGCTTTCCGCCTTGTACTCGAACGTCTTCGAGGTCACGGCTGCCATCCTAGTTTCCTTCCTGGCCCGCGCCTTTGGCAGCATCCGGTACCCCGGCACCTCGGATCCGGTCTTTTGCTACGCCACCATCACTCAGTCCTCCATCGCCCTCATCCTGCCCGGTTTCTCCGTTCTGACGAGCAGCCTGGAGCTCCAGTCGCATCAGATGATTGCCGGCTCGATCCGCCTTGTATACACCATCCTCTACTCCCTATTCCTTGGCTACGGCGTCACAGTGGGAACAACCATCTACGGCGCCATCGACTCGCACGCAACCAGCGACACCACCTGCGCCCGGCAGGACGTCTGGGGCAGCCCATACGCTTCCCATTTCCCCTTTGTCGCGGCGTACTGCGCCATCGCCGCGATAATCAACCAGGCCAAGTTCCGGCAGATCCCCATGATGGTCCTGATCGGGACCTCGGGCTACATAACCAACTATTTCAGCACCCAGAAGCTCGGCTCCTCGTCGCAGGTCGCCAATACCGTCGGCGCGTTCACCATCGGCTTGCTGGCGAACCTGTACAGTCGGCTCTGGCACGGCAACGCCGTCAGCTCGACCATCCCCGGTATCTTCACCATGGTGCCGTCGGGGCTGGCCTCGTCCGGCTCGATCCTGTCGGCGATCGAGTACTCGGATGCGGTCCGGAGTGGAACGGCCGATACGTCGGGTAGTACGTCGGGAACCTCCTTGACCAGTCTGGGTTATGGTATGATCCAGACCGCCATCGGCATTACTGTTGGGTTGTTTATTGCGGCGTTGGTTGTTTATCCTTCTGGCAAGCGGAGAACCGGGTTGTTTTCGTTGTAATGCATTAGACTATACTCCGTATGCATAGCGGTTTTGTTGTTAAGATTAAGCGATTCGTGATTTGGGTTATAATTAGATATATCACAGTTCATATTTCATGGTTCGTGTACTCAATTCAAGCAGCATCTCTTCGAAAGTCGGGATTATATCATCTGCTTTATATATTCAATTTTCGATGTCTAAAACAACTAGCATCATTGGTCTAGTGGTAGAATTCGTCGTTGCCATCGACGAGGCCCGTGTTCGATTCACGGATGATGCATTCTTTTGTCGCCATTGTCTTTTTGCTCTTTTCAATCATAGTATCTCTCTTTGCATATGTTCCTGAGCCAATTTTATGCAGATCGTTTTGCCATAAAATCGTGCCCGTAGTTAACCATGGACAGAACCACGTGGCAGGCACACCGCTACACTGGCTCGACTACGTCACCGACTATCTCAGCGAGGTCAACACCACAATCAAGGTACAACCCAGGAGTCACTCCTAAAAGGTAGACTCCTAGACTCCTACAAACTCGTCCACATACGTTATGTTACGCATCTAGCCGCAATGGACAACCTCACCCTCTACATCGTCACCTTCAACTGCGCCCGCAACCCCATCGACATCGACCTCTTCGCCGCCCACTTCTTCCACGCCCTTCCCCACACCGTCACCTCCGCACCGCACCTCATCGCCCTCAGTCTGCAAGAACTCGCCCCGATCGCCTACGCTTTCCTTGGCGGCGCCTACCTAACACCCTACTTTACCTCGTTCCGCCAGGCCGTCGACCGCGCGGCGGCAAGCCGCTGGGAGGACGCGCAGTATGTCAATGTGGTGGAGGAGCACGTGGGGATGACGGGGTTGCTGGTGTTTGCTCGGTCGGACGTTGCGGGGCGGATCGCGTCGGTGCGCACGGCGGGGGTCGGGCTTGGGCTGCAGCAGATGGGGAATAAGGGGGCTGTTGGGGCGAGGTTGGCGTGGGTGTTGGATTCCGGGGACGAGACGCAGACGGTGCCGCTGACGTTTGTCGGGGCGCATCTTGCTCCTGCGGAGGATGCGTTTGAGAGGCGGAATGAGGACTGGAGGGGGATTGTGGAGAGGTTGGTTTTTGAGGGGCCTTCTTCAAACCACGAGGATTCGGAGCGGGCGGCTTTGCTTGGTTCGGGCGAGGGTGAAGGGGAAGGGGAGGGTGAAGAGGGCGTTTTCACGGCAGGATACCTCTTTCTCGCAGGCGACCTCAACTACCGCACCTCCAACACGCTGCCGCAGCCGGCCGACTTCGCTCGATTCCCTGCGCTGGATGCGGACGCGAGCAGCCCGCTGCATTACTCGCGGCTGCTGCGCGACGACCAGCTCACGCGCGAACGGGAAAAGGCCCGGTGTTTCCACGGCTTGTCTGAAGCGCCCATCTCCTTCCCGCCGACGTACAAGTACAAGCTCGGGGCGCGCGATCCGCGCCAATGGAAGTTCGTCCGCGAACGCTGGCCTAGCTGGTGCGATAGGATTTTGTACTCTTCTCCACCGGGAGGACAAGCGACGGTGACGCTTTACCGATATGATGCGCTGCCTGTGTTTCCGACGTCGGACCATCGTGCCGTTGCGCTGGCGGCGGCGGTAGCTGCGACAGACGTGCAGCAGCAGCAGCAGCAGCCGACAGCTCCATTTCCGATCGACAGGGATTGGAAACGCAAGCGGGACGAGGCCAGACGGAAAGAGCTGGTGGTGGGTGGATTGGCGTATCTGGGGTTGACCTGGGAGGGCCGTCGGATCTTGGTGGGCATGGTCATTGGCGGGTTGGGGGCGTGGATCGTGCTGCGATCGATGTTCAGCGTTTGACAGCGTTTGAACGTGCGTCCGCGGTACTGCGTTAGATGTGACCTGCAGCTGCAGTGTCAGGCTTGCGGTGTTTCAAGATCGCGATCTCGGGACAGCCCCATGTCGATCACGACCGTCGTCGATCTGGATAGACCTGCCGAGCTGGGCACAGGGCCAGACGGTGACACTGACACAGCGGCTGTATGATCGCATCAGCGGCTAGCCAGAAGCGAGATTGACTAAGTGCAACTCGAAGAAGCTGCTCTATGCAGGGTGCTTCTAGAACTCCAGAAATCTCCCGAAAGCGGGTCCGCTGCATCACCTGCTGACGACGGCTGCCTCGGCCAGTGCCTTCTCCTACAGCCAAAAGTAGTAATTGCAGATACCAAGCTGGACTCCAGATAAGCAAGTTACTAAGGTACTCCGGTCCGAACAATGTCCGCTTCGTCCGTAGACCATACGGCCTGATCTGCAAAAATGGGACGGTCACCTGAGCCAGGCAAGGATCTAGAACAGTCTGGAATGAAGCTGATTATGTGGAGGCTGAGATACGAAAACCAGGAGGGGAAAGATCAACGACGGGTTGCTTTGCCTTGGGCGACAGGGCGGGAAATACCCTCATATATTCACGTTACGGACTTCCTCTCCGTGAGGTACTAAGATAATATTCTTGCTGATGACAGGGAGAGTAGTGTTACAGACACAGGGATCGGGTCCACTTGTCATGCTGAGTACCTCTCCGGAATATCTACATGCATCTCCAATTGTCCAGAGTCAATCATAGAATATCTGAATCCTAATCAAGTGTCTATCCTTATGAGTCCAGTCAATGATTGATATTAACCATCCAAGACCTACACTACAGACTATCTTCAGTGTGAAATCAAAGCAGAGATTTCCCTTCCCACTAGTCACTCAACAGTCAACAGTCGGCTAAGTACTAGTCTAAGCTAGATAGAGCTCCACCTCGCCTCATGAAACCAATCTATCTCAGATCAGACATTTTTTCGCACTCTGTCACTGTCACGCAGTAAAATACCCGTGCAAGGTGCACCCACACCGGGGAGCGGTGTGGGTGCGCTGCTAAGGCACAGATAAAATATCATGCTCATATGGAAGTGTCATATGATAGTTATCTGTATCTAGGTACTATTAAACAGGGCGGGATAAGCCGCTTGTATGTTTATTGCATTGTAGATGCGATGGTGATCAAGTGACCATGCATCAATCCTTTTCTACTGATTCCGTTCATCCGAGAAGGTTCATCTGAGATAGAGCCAACATACTCTGCCAGACAGAGAACTGATACTCAAGTAGTTGACAGCCTCGTATTGTGTCCGTCAGATCCGACCCGAGTCACATCAGTCAGAGTCATAGTGGAGCCAAGGTCCAGATTCCCGATTCCAGATTTTAGATTCCAGACTCCAGATTCCAGAGCTTCCAGAAGGTTCAGAGTTTGCTGGTGCGACTGGAGGTTGGTGTCAGGGGGCTGAGTAATTAAGTAATTAATCTGGTTCAGGTACACGGCCGGTTTCTATGTGAAACGTGGTCGGTGGCGGTGGATCGGGCAATTTCATGGTATTGTTTTGTTCATTCTGGATAGGATGACTGTGCTTATGTTTCGCGTATGGCTGATTGAGGAGAGTGAGGCTGTAGGATAGGAAATATGAGGCAGACAAATCTTAATGCTAGTCTTAATAAGTTAATGCTGGTCTGAGAACAAGCCTGCGAGTCATTTGGTGATGCAGATGGTCTGTGTAGATCCCTCCTATACTATGCCAACTATTATATTAAACTGTCAGCAATGTAACACATAATTAATCTGCCTGGCCAGCCGGAAGAGGCGGAGTGATGGCTTTCAAGTACAGCCATGAGACGTCCCTCGAGAGGAAATAGAAGTCGGTGAAGCCCAATGTTGCCTGTCAGTAAGCATTTCTAAACGATGCTGTCAGATTGCTGTGATTGCTGATGTGGATAGCGTTGACCGTTGACCGTGACCATACTGTGCGTAGATTGATTGGCTTAATCTACAGATTATAGTTGATTCATTTCAAGTGTCATAATGCTGAGGCAAAGGTCAAAGAATTTTACTTTCCGACTTCTCCATCCATCTCCATAGCACTCTAGTCTATATCGCAATGTATATAAACCCCTTTTATCTTCCGATCTACTTCTGGACCTTTTCATGACAGCTGGACTCGACTTTCGCTCATTTTATTCTACAACATCTTCCATTCAACTCAAGCTAACGTTGTGGCGGAGCTAGACCATCGACCAGCCTCACAAGCGTGCTTTAGCTGCCATACTAGACTGCTTCTCTGCAAGACACTACACCAGTCGGCGTTTTGACGTCAGCCTGCGCAGGTGGCTTAGTTTTTTTGCTTTATTTTCTGGTGATTTTATTACCTTATTTTTCCTGGGCTTCGGGCTTCGACTCTATTTCTATTGCGACGAATCCGCACGGGGGCTTTTCCTTTGACGCCCAATTTCAGCCCTAGAAAGGAAAAATAAAATCAGAAAAAAAAGAGGGCGAAGGGTAAAAAGTTTTCAGTGGAGGAGAAAGGGGTTCACAACAAAATAACACAACATCGATCTCTATCTGCTACTTCTAAACTCCTTCCTCTGCTGTCAACACTCGTTCTCCATCTCGATCACTCTCGACGTCGCAACATGTTCTCCTGCGCCAACTATCCTCGCGGTTGCCGTGGCCGCGCCAATATCGACGGAGGAAAATGCCCTGATTGTGTGGTCAGCATATCACTTCATACAGCTTCCGGCTCATTACTAACAATGCAACAGTCACTCAAACTCCGTCGGCCCTCAGCATCTTCATCGCCCTTTGCACAACCCAGAGACTACCGACGAGCCCTACCATCAGAGATCCTGAACGACTCGCCTTACCGAGCCATCGTCCAGGACCTGTGATGCGACGAGTTGAATATGAGTAAAACGCTCGACCTCGGAAATCCCATGACTCGATGACTGTCCGCAGTCCCGCCGGCCGGGACTCTGGATTCTTTTTCGCGCGGAGGTTCTCATCTCGGCTTGAGGCTTTCTTTCCATTCGTATGATGCATTGCCGGAGTTCTACTATATACACTACACTACACTACACTACACTACACTACATCTATACACGGAGTTTGACTTGGGCACGAGATGCTCGCCTCGGCTGGCCGACAATCCTCTCCTACTGAGGACAACACTCCTTCATTTCTTACACCGTCTCTACATCTCATTGAATTGGAAATATAGAATGGACTGGACTGGACTGGCGGTGGTGAACACTGACTGACTGGACTACCCAGTTGCAAGGCGCAGGCGGTTATCTGATTATTCCCTCCTTTGCTTTCTATTTCCTTTTTTATTTTCTTTTCCAGTTCTGCACATAGCATACCCTGTTTAACTTGATGTCCAATTTCGTTATGTCATGCTTTGTTTCGCGTATGCAGTATACCCAATACACCATCCTCGCAACCTCAAGACTGGCAATGCAGACTGCAGTAGCCTAACCTACCGCAATTCCTTCTCGAACAATCTCTCAAACAATCCCAATCCCAATCCCAATCCCAGCAAATCAAACAGGCTACCTGTGTCCTGTGGATCTCACCCGAAACCTGGGTGCCTGAAACCGAGCTAGGCTTGCTAGGCTAGTCACCAGCGGAGCGTCTTGGCGCATGGCCCAAAAAACCCGAAAATGGGATTAGTGGTTTCACTAGTATTTCACTTTCTCTTGCGGACCTGCGGTTTGCAGTTAGTCGATCTACGGACGCAAAAAGGCAGGGCTATATTTGGGGGTTATCTGAGACATCTGATGGGGGCCATTGGGCTTGGGGCCATGATTCAGTTTGACAGTTCCAGGGTCCTGGTTGTGGTTACATCGGTGAGATCTTTTGTCTTGTTGAGGATTTTGAGGTGCTGGTACATATCCTGACATGATCATTTGGCATGGTGGTGGCTCGATCTTTGTATAATAATGTATAACCCTCACCGATTTAACAGCTTTCCTACTTATGAAAGCATCACATGCAGGGATTAGTACATGATAGAAGTATGCTTCCTCGTATCTACCAACTATTGAGCATGAACTCACATTTATGTTCTTCCCAGGTACAGCGTACCCTAAGTGAATTCCTTATTACCCTGCCCAGCTGTCTAGAAAGAAACCCCGGGCTCAAACTCATCATAGAACACTTGGCGAAGAAATGCGTATGCCGATATACTATGGATTATATTGCAAAGGAGAGCTTTCGGAGCTTCCAACGATGAAACCTGGCTTCCGAACAAATCTCCAGCAGTAGTTTAGAGCTACATGAGATTTACAATGCTCTTACTCAAACAATACTGTGACGAAGATGATGCTCAATACACTTGCGTCTCCAGAAAATACCTTGAAGGACGGGACGGGAGGAATACACATCGATAAAAGAAAGCCTGGTTGGATATAGCGATAAAAGGACATCTGTCTAGGCTATATCAGGTCAAGGAAAATGACTTGACCACTGGCGCCTGCAAATGCAACTGCATTCGGCCCCAGTGTAGCCGACCAGCCCCTGTATTCGGGCAGTAGATAAAGCAGCCTCTGGTCCCCTCTCCTCACCCATAACGGGTCCCTATACAAGTCCGCATCGGAGGATGGAGCCAGAGCCCCGGACGTCAGCGTATACGAACCCTGGGTTGTCTTCAAGTATTGCCCGTCGTCTGAAAATGATAGACCCAGACCCTGGACCTCACTTTTGATGGTATGTTGGCAAACCCCCGTCTCAGCATCCCAGACCTCCACCTCATCAGAAAATGTGCCGAATGCCAGCGTTTTTCCATCTGGTGAGATTGCCACATGGGAAACTGGCTGCTGTCCAGGACTTTTCCGCATGTCTAGTCTGCATGTCCCAGTGGAAGCATCATACAGCTGTGCCCCGTCGAAAACTGTGCCGACGAGAAGCATGCTAGAATCGCGGGAGAGGGCTAGCGAAAGAATCGATTTGGGATGATCTCCGTCGTTTTCCAGAGTCTGCGTGCAAGCCCCAGTGAAGGGGTCCCAAAGCTTGACTCCTCCATTCCGATTACCCGTGGCCAGGACGGTCCCATCCTGCGAGAATGTAACAACAGATATACCATCTTCCCCAAAAGGTCCTAAGGTCTGTTTGCAATCACCGGTTTCGATGTCCCAGATTCGGGCTGTGCAATCATATGAACCCGACGCGATAGTTTTGCTGTCTGGTGAAAAATCAATACAGGACACATAGCCAGTATGGCCCTCTAGTGTCTGTCTGCAGATCCTCGCGGTGGTGTCCCACAGCTTCACTGTCTTGTCCAGTGACCCTGTCGCAAGGGTTCTTCCGTCTGGCGAGATTTCCATCGCCGATATGATTTGGTCATGGCCATTGAGGCGCCCTTCGTGAGTCATGGTAGCATCCCACAGTCGAAGCAATCCACCTTCTGAAGCCGACACAATACGACTGTTGTCCGGAGAGATGGCGACCGCGGTGGGGAATCCGCCGTGGTTGAAAGTCTGGCCGGAGGTACCAGTCGTGATATTCAGCATTTGGACTTTTCCAGACATCGAGCCAACGACAATAGTCTTGCCATCGGATGAGAAGGCTGCCGCTATGATACCACCGTCGGTGCTGAGTGTCTGTGTGCGGGTGCCACTTGGTATATCCCAGAGGGATAGGCCCTGGTTTTCATTGACCACAGCCAGGCTCTTGCCATCAGGCGAAGCGATCACATCAAGGGGAGTGCTGCCTTCGTCAAAGGTCTGCTGGCAGGAGCCGACTGTAGAATCCCAGACCTTCACTGTCCCATCAGACGAAGCCGAAGCAAGGATCTTGCCATCCGTTGAGTAGGCGACTGACGACACTTCTTCATTATGCCCTCTAAGAATCGTTTTGCACGCCTCAGTGTCAATATCCCAGAGTTGCACCGTCTCCTCGTTGCCGAATGCCAGAATGTCACCATCCGGTGAGAATTTTAATGACTCGGCACTGCCGTCGGATATCTCGAATCTTTGCCTGCACGCCCCAGTGGAAACATCCCAGAGCTGCACTATGCCGCCAGAGGTGGCAGCAATAACTTTGCTATCTGGTGAGAAGGCCCCGGACATGTCAATGAAACCATCCTCCTCGAGTTCGAGCGACTGAGTACAGCCCCCGGTAGCAGTATCCCACAGTTGAACTCTCTTAGGGGTATCACTCGCGAGTACAGCAAACACCTTTCCGTCAGGCGAGAAGAGCACCCCTGCTGCGTCGCTTTCCGCAGCTAGTGTCTGCAAACAGGGATCCCAGTTTTCTCTAACACCTGTAATGTTTCCGATAAACGACAGCCTCTCGTTCCAGTACCGGGATTTGATTTCGCTTCTGTTTGGGCTGAAGGCGAGTGCACATCCATATATCTGTAAAGGTATTTGCTCTATAGCAGCCAGATTCCTGAGAACAAATCGTTCAGCATCCCTTAAGAAGGCAATAAGCTGAGGGCTCTCGCCTCGTGTCGACTACCATCAAATTAGTACCCGAATGCGATTCTGGGAGCTTGCCATACCTCGGCGTTCAAAAAGAGCATTCGGAGTGATGATATCGCGCTTGGAAGCTTCTGAATTAAGCTCAAGCTTTCAAGCCAGTGGAGGAAATGCTCTTTCAAAAAGGCAAACTCTGCCCCATCGTCCAATGACTGATTCCCACCCTCGCACAGATGTCTGACCCAAAACTCGCAAGAGTATCGCACAGGACCCAAGGGGTCTTTCTCGGGCAGCGTGATATCCTTGGATTCGACGCCGGGATGAAGATCGTAGATATTTGACTTCAGGATCTTGGACATGGCATCGATCGAGCGTCTGCCCAAATCGATATGACGCTGCCCGATGCCACCTTCTTGGCCGCGAGACTCAAAGTAGCCGTGCAAATATTCTCTGGTGGAGTTGTGAAGCACGTGGACCACATCATCCTTGACCGTCAGAAAAGAGCCACATCTCTGAACAATGAGCTCCGATCGCACAGGAGGCGGCAAGCCAGCAAGGACATGAATTTCATCGTAAGACAGCGGCCGAGTCGCAAGACAGGAAGCTGCCAGGACTGCCCTGCAGTACTCCCAATCATGTCCACCTCGGCTCTCGATTTTGGCCATCATGCGATCATAAAGACTCTTGAGAGAAGGAGGGCTGTCTTTGACACGCTCGATAGCTTCGTATTCTGGCAGATCGTTTTCAATAATATCCTTGAAGACGAGAGACACCCACAAGAAGGTGTTTTGCGCCCGTCGGCGTATCTCCTCTGACATCTCGTCCAAAACATCTTGCGCGTAACCGTTCTCGCGCGCAAGCTGAGAGAGCTTGTGCTCGATGTAGGCGTTCACAGGCTCGGGTCGACTCTGGACGTCGAGTTCAACCACAGCCCTCGGTCTCTCCTTGTTTTTGAGCCTGTTGTAAATGTCGACCTCTGGCCGGCTGGACAGCAGCCACTTGACCTTGGTGATATCGAGGGTCTCCGAAATCAGCTTTCTCAGATCCCGGATTCCGGGTTGGTCCGTCTGGTCGCATTCGTCAAGGGCATCGAGAACCAGATATACCGGGGAAAGATTCTTGTCCGCCAGCATGTCTTTGAAGATCTTGGCCAGAGGCCAGAAGACATTGGGGTTATTGAAATAGTCCGCACCGGTGTTTCTGAGGGTTTCTCTTATATAAGAGATAAGATGGGGCTGTTGAATGAGAAGCATCCAGACCAACGATCGTAGGGCATCCGTTGGGCTGGTCATGTTTTGCTGCAACGCTTGAAAGAAGAAATATGCCAGGCCTGGAGCCAGCTTGGACGACTGCCGAGAAAGCGCGGAGATGATTCCGATAATCAGCATGGATTTGCCTGTACCGGCAGGTCCATTCAACCACAGCACTCGGCATGATGCTGGGTCGCTCCAATCGGTGAAGGTTTGGTACTCTTCAGTACGAAGAATCCACTCGTAGGCCGCAGGGAGCAACTTGTCATTCTTTCCCTGTATTGTTTCCATCACACCTTGCGGGTCGACCACGTAGAGGGCCTGAAGACATTCCGCATCTTGATCGTCCATCCGCATGTTCTTCTGCGCAGCAATGTAATCCTGCAAGGTCTGGTGGAAGTCACCAAGGGCCTTCTGCTCCTCTCGACCCTGTTGGACAAGCGCGCCTAGCGCTTCCTTCGAATAAGTGTTGTTATACTGGTCCGAATCCCTCTGGACGGCAGCTTCGGCGTCCTTAACGGCTTGCAACTGGCCGTCCCAATCATCTAGATTGATCGTATTGCGCAGAAAGACCAGAGCTTGGTTCTTGTAGTAGGAGCACACGCTCTTCATCTGGTAGAGCAGAAGTGCTTTGTACAGCGCAACCACTCTCTCTTCTAGCTCATCGACGACAGCCTGGTAAGATTGGGCCCCTAGGTCGAGGTTGTCTTGGTTTAGGAGATGGTCCGTCAGTTTGCAATACCAACTCATTCTCGTTGTGACGTAGGCGATGCCATTCATTTGAGATTGTGACGCCTGTGCGGGATTCAAAAGAAACTGCAATCCAATGCAGACCCCAGCCCACGGCAAGGCAGCCTGCGGATTGCTCGACACCGCCAGGTCGATCACGTCCTTGAATTTATTGACAAAATTCACCACGTCGCCCACCGCATTTGTGACCTTTGCCACCTTGGCGATTTTGACCTGGCCTGCCTTGATGGCATCTTTCATGATCGCCTGTCTTCGAACTGGATCGCTCATCTCGGCTGGAAGACCGTCACCCGCCGTCACGCTCCCATCTGGGTCGGTCGCTTTGGGTAATATTTTCACATAGGCTTCAACCAGGTCCGAGGTGGCCGCATCATTTGCAAGCTCGTCATATGCGCGATTCCAAACTCGCTGAGATGTCGAAAGGTCCGGTGTCCCTGTGTCTTTGGCCGGAGGGGTATCGGTGTCGATCTTCTTCGCAGGTTTTTGCTGAGTTGGGGCAGCAGGAGCGGTGTTGTTATTAGGACCCTTCTTCTCTTGTTCAGCCTGCTGCTGGGCCTTCTTCTTCTCCTGGCGCCGCCTTTGGCATGGGAACAGCTTCGAAAGTCCCATAGTATGATAGTGTAAGTTCGTTCTAAGAGGCTGGAAGCTCTTGAGTCAGTGAGGGATCAATTTTCCGCAGAGAGATGCATAAATACCGACCGGAGTATTGAGGTTTTTACGATCGACTTGGTTTGAAGAACGCAGGGCCGAGCGTTTTTATAAAACCAGGGGAGGACTGCCTTCATTTTCTCACTTTAATGTGGGGGTGAACATGTTTGTTGTCGCCGTGTCTGTAGGTATCCATATGGAGCATCCTCTTGAACGCCCATCGGGGATGGGCAACAGCTTCAGCTGGTGGCTTGGATGATCGGACAGCAGCAGCCAATGACACACTGGCCAAGACGGGAATTCGAATCCTTCGTCGTGGATATTTGTGGGTCGATCTGCGATGGTGTTGATGAACCATGATGATCGCGGGGAATAGAGGACTGCCCTGGGTATATGGTTGGGTGGTAAGTCACCGATCTTCATAAAAGATCTATTTGAGGGATGGTTAGTAGGAGATTATGACATAGTTGTACCTCTTTAAGCGACGCTAACAGTGAGCTCGGACTCGAATTGACTTACGCTGAACATATCACAAACTTATGAACTGCTCTTTCGAGTGATGAGAAGTGAAGGGGATGTGTTTGAGGAAGGTGCATTGAAAGTAGCTGGATCTGGTCGGTTAAGATCCCGAGTTCCCTAGCTAAGGGGAATACTCATCTTATTTCCGGCGGGAAAAAATGATGGATATTCTGTTCATGAAGAGGGTCAGATGCAATGAGCCACAGAACCAACATGAGGACGACTTGGATGGCGTCATCTATCATGAAGCTCAGCAGTGCTATCGGGCACTTTAATCTTACAAACCAACACCCAACAGTGAAGTGCTGAAACAAATGTCAACTTTCTTTTCCTCAATCTACATTCTGAAGGCTATTGATGATGACAGCTGAAGCGTGGATAAGCATTCCGAGCCATTGTATGAGAGGTACTCAACCGTGGATGCTCCGGCGTCGATGACAGCATCAAGTCCCAAAGGGGCGGAAACCCCCTAGAGGTACCTTGATCGTGACCTAAACCTTTATAAACCTGGGATCCTGCATAATTCGCATGCGCAGCCGAACAAAATGTCAACCCACAATGTAAGAGCAAGCAGCCTCTCATCCGCAACCTCCTTGGAAGAGGCTCCCACCTTCGAGGATATCCGCGCGGAGCCCGTCAGCCAGACGAACATCGATCTCGCTCGAGTAGAAAGTCTTCGTCTCACACAGAGATCAACGGTCGGCTCCTCTGCAGGACCAGCGCCTCGACAAGAATGGCTTCCATTTGGCGACGGAAAGGACTATCCTCCCCTACTACCTGATCCGGAGAAATACGTTGTTGGATTTACCGGAGTCGATGACCCAATGCATCCACATAACTGGCCGATGTCTACAAAGTAAGTTGGGTATGAGACCCTCAGGTCGGGATGCGACGCTGATGACTGCTTGCCAAACGAAGGGTTCTCCTGTCCGGCATCCTAGCCTACATCACCTTCACCGCATCGTTTGCCAGCGCCATCTTCTCATCCGCTATCGGCGTCATCTCGCAGAAGTTCAGCATCAGCATAGAAGTTGCCACCTTAGGTGTCACCCTTTATGTCCTTGGATTCGCCGCAGGGCCAACGATATGGGCCCCTGCCTCGGAGTTGATTGGGCGACGGTGGCCGATCACGATAGGAATGCTCGGATATAGCATCTTCACCATTGGGACTGCAACGGCAAAAGACACGCAGACGCTCTTCATCACTCGCTTCTTTGCGGGGCTATTCTCCGCCAGTCCCTTTGCTGTCGTGCCTGCGGCCTTTGCTGACATGTACAACAACAGCCAGAGAGGTATAGCGATTGCCATGTTTGCAATGGCCGTCTTCGTTGGCCCCTTCGCATCCCCTTTCACCGGAGGTTTCATCACAATGAGTTATCTGGGTTGGCGATGGACCATGTACATTTCCGCCATCATGGGGTTCTTCGGTGTCATCCTCCTGATCTTCTTCTACAAGGAAACCTATGCTCCGGTGGTGCTAGTGGAGAAGGCAGCAACGTTGAGGCGTCAGACACACAATTGGGGAATCCACGCAAGGCAGGATGAGGTCGAGCTTGACCTTCACCACCTGATCACGAACAACTTCAGCCGGCCGTTTCGCATGCTTTTGACCGAGCCCATCGTGTTGCTCATCACGATCTACATGTCTTTCATATACGGAATCCTGTATGCGCTGCTCGGAGCCTATCCGATCGTGTTCCAACGCATTCACGGAATGAATCTGGGCGTGGGTGGCCTGCCGTTCATCGGCCTGATCATCGGCGAGTTCGCTGGCGGACTCTATTCCATCCTCGACGCCAGGAATTATGTGCGAAGATTGCGGAACAACAACGACATTCCAATTCCAGAGTGGCGACTACCACCGGCCATCATCGGCGGTATCTCGTTCACAATCGGGTTGTTCTGGTACGGCTGGACAGGTTGGACAAGCTCGATCCACTGGATGGCTCCCACGGCTTCCGGGGTATTCACCGGATTCGGAATTTACGTCATCTTCTTTCAGTGCTTTAACTATTTGATTGATTCGTACCTTCAATTGTGAGTACATATCGTTGCCTTTGAGCCTTGCGCTAATGTGTATCCAGTGCGGCATCGGTCTTCGCTGCCAATACCATCCTTCGATCAGCTGTTGGCGCTGGTTTCCCGCTCTTTTCTCGCCAGCTCTTTACGAACCTCGGCGTGCAATGGGCAGGAACGTTATTAGGATGCTTGGCGCTCATCATGATTCCAATTCCGTTGGCTTTTATCAAGTTTGGTCCCAGACTAAGGCGGCGTAGCAGGTTTGCTCCATCGCCAGTTGTGTTCGAAGAGAAAGCGGGGTAGTTTCTTAAACGAGATGGATCCTTGAATCGAGAGGAGAAGAAGGTGATTGCGACTTTGAAAGAGGATAATCAATTTACAGGCAGCTGGACGAAGAGCTCGGCATCCACAGCGACAAGCGAGAGAACGCGCGAATCAGATATTGGTTTCCTTTTGGGAAGTCGCTGCGACCATCACGATCCATGATAATCCAACAAAAAGGCCGTCTGCCTTGGAGGTGCAAATGAAACAGTTGGTTCCAAAGCTGTTGGCAAATCGAGCAAATGCCGGGAAGGGCCAAAAGCGTACCTGGTCAGATGCTGGAAATAGTATCCCTATTTCTGATTCAAATTCCCAACCACCAAATCCGAAAACCACATACAACCGAAGTAAGCCAACGGGGATAAAAGCAGGGGACGACCAGCTTAAAGCCGGGGAGGTACCTCTCTAAGCAGCGAATTAAAGCTTAAAGGGGCCAGGGAGATAACCCAATCCAGTGGCGGCTGACAGCCCGGCGCCAGCACTGATGATCAGAATGTCAGCCTCCTGCATCCATTATTGTGTTGCCTTGCGGTGATTAGTCTGTTTGAAATGTTTGAATCTTGCATGATTGTTTATTTGTCTTGTTTGTTCGGTTTACATCTTCTGGCCAGGCGGACGCAAGATACCAGCACCAGCGTTCTTGGCTGATGGGACCAACTTCAGGCGTCTCAGTGGTGGCTGTGGCATCATGATAGCCCTGAGCGTGAGATTGCTGAGATACGGTCAAAGACGCGGGCCAATATGACTGGCGAACATATAAAAGGAAATGAGAGGGCATCCCTTGGAGAAACGAAGGTTGTCACTCCTGCTTACTATCACATTCTATCATTAAGAACTCACGGCTTTGGTCATTCCAGCTGTTACATTTGAAGCTTGCATATCCATACCACTACCAAGATGGTGATGCTCCGATTGACCGCCGAGCAGTACTGCAAGCTGCCGATTCTGATAGACGAGGAGACCTGCATCGGCAAAACCTATGTCATCACGGGCGGCAATTCTGGCCTGGGCCTTGAGACGGCGCGACACCTTGTCGCGGCGTCGGCCGAGTGCGTCGTGCTGGCCGTGCGGAATCTTAAGGCGGGAGAAGTTGCTAAGAACGACATTGAGAAGACGACCGGCCGTAAGGGAGTTGTCCAGGTACGTCTGCTGCAAGGTATCGACTATCACAAAGATTGACCTCTGTATATAAAGGTACGGCATATAGACATGTCGAGCTACGCGTCTGTCCAGAGCTTCGTAAATAAGATAACAGCCGAGCTCGACAGGATCGACGGCTTCATCTGCAACGCAGGGCTCATGACCGACGCGTGGTCGCAGTCCGAGGGCATGGAGACGAGCATGTTTGTCAACGTCATCAGCACCGTGTTCCTCGGCGTACTCATGATGCCTAAACTCAAAGAGTGCGCCAGCAAGTTCAACATCAAGCCCACGCTCGTCTTCATCGTCAGTGTTCTTGGATACATCGCTAAGGGCGAGATGGACAAAAGCCGCAACGGCGTCATCTTTGACAACCTCAACGACCAGAAGCGGGCCAATATGGACCAGAGGTGAGAGACTTATACTCTCATCCCATCTTCTGTTCGCAACTAACATGTGGTCAAAGGTATGCCCTCACCAAGCTCGTGGAAGAGTGCGCCGTACGCCAGTTCGCAGCCCTCTGCCCCGTCGAGCGCACGGGCGTCGTCATCACCATGGTCGCGCCTGGTCTCTGCACCACCGGCCTAGGCCGCGACGCCCGCACCTTCACCAAGATCATGCACGAGGCACTCCGGGTCATGATGGCGCGAACCGCAGAGGAGGGCAGCCGCACCATCCTACACGGGCTGGTGGTGGGTGAGGAAGGCCACGGCAAGCTGCTGTCCGGCTGCAAGATCAAGGAGTTTTGGGTACCCACGTAGCTCACCAACGCGGAGGGCCAGAAGCTGCAGAAGGGCATCTGGGCCGAGCTCGTTTCCAGGCTGGAGTCTGTCCAGCCCGGCTGCATCTCACAGCTCAAGTAGTCTAGGACTTTTGGAACATCTCTCCCAAAGATACCACAAGGCCCGATATGCGGGCATAATGGAACACGCCAGAATATCAACGAATACCCCAAACTTGGAAATGCCGCATGTCCAGCGACCCATAACTATGTTACAGTAATGTTTATGTCCACTTTTAATATAATATGATTCCCCATGAAATCCCCTTGCTCTCGAGTCGTACATCCTCTACAGGCGGTGGCCTTAGGCTTCATGCAACGCGAATATCCAAGGAAACTGACTTAGCTGCAGCTGAATGACAGCTTAGTTGTGCAGCTCCAGCCTCTCAAGTGTCCGCAATTAATGACGATTAGCCACTGATATCCCACTTATAAAAAGAATCCATAGGAGTAATGATGGATCAGAGTCGAAGACTCCGATGCTGTGACGCAAAGGTCTTGGATGGCGCTTCCATACGATCAGAACGACGGGGTGAGCTATCCATCTGCTAGAATGTAGTTGATGCAGATCGACTTATTGAGTGCAAAGAGCTGGACGATGAGCAAGCGAGAGCACGTTATTGAGCCCCAACGTGTAAACAGAACAAACAAGACAAACATCCATGAAAATGGTGTAGTCGGCAAGAGATGTATTGTCACATGATTCATAGCTCCTCTTTCCGAAGGTCCCCTTGAATCATGCTCGCTCTCTACAGCGAGTCAACGATAACCATTTTGACATGATCAACGGTGGGCTGTCAGAGTGAAGCTTTATCAACTACTGATAACCGCAGCAACCTTGAGATAGGAGATCGGAGTGATACGAGAACAATGCAATGCCTATTCTACTACTTCGTATCTGATATCACTTGGACGTCAGTCAAGCATCGGAACCTGTCTGAATACCTCGGCGATATCCGCTAGATACCTTACCAAGCTGTCCTGTTGCGTTATTGTGCAGTCATAGATTAGAGCCTGCATACGGAGAAGACTTGAACCCTTTCCATCTTTTTGCACTCTGCTTTTGCCATCAGCGGCATCCAGACCCCGAGACATCCGTTGACCAGTATCCATCGGGTCATTCTGATTCGACCCGCTGGAAGTCCACGACTCGATCGGCAATTTCTCACGCTTAACAAAGGCCTCCCACTGGACAGAACCGCGGATTGCCAAGGACTGCCAAGCTCTGGCCCTCAAAGATAAGCCATTGATCGAATCATATTCCACCGTTCGAGAAATTTTTTTCTCCATATTTTTCCCGTTTTCTTATCGGTCGCGTGGTTGGTCATGGATGTCATGGAGGGGATCGAAATAAAAATCGCATCGCGTCTGCAATCTGTGCGCGGGTTTTTCCCTCCGTGACTTTCTGTCTGGCTTCAGGCTTGTTTCTTTGTTGCTTGCCGTCGCATCATGGGGATCACTCAGGCGGTGGAGAGAATCAATCTTCGGGTGGCTCAAAGCCCTGTTGGGCGATGGTTTCGCCTGGAGAATTCAGGGCATGTCAGTATACTTCTATCTTAATTGAGGAGGTTTGGGTCAAGAGCTCAGAAAGCTTACCGATGAGACAGCCGAGAGAACGCAAAGGTAGCTACTTCTTCACGGAAATTCGCGCCGGTCTCGCTACCTTTTTCGCTATGGCCTACATCATCAGCGTCAACTCCAACATCACCTCCGAATCGGGCGGCACCTGTGTGTGTCCCCCCGAAAGCCAGGCCGATCTCTGTAATACCAACACCGAATACCTGCTGTGTGTCCAGGAAGTCAAGCGCGACCTCGTCACTGCCACGGCTGCCATCGCCGCATTGTCTACTTTCTGCATGGGTGTTTTCGCTAACTTGCCGGTCGCCCTGGCCCCCGGTATGGGTCTCAACGCCTATTTCGCTTACACGGTCGTGGGTTACCACGGCTCCGGCATGATCCCTTATAGACTTGCTCTTACCGCCGTCTTTGTTGAGGGCTTTGTTTTCTTGGGATTGACTGTGCTTGGTATCCGACAATGGTTGGCGCGCGCATTGCCAGCATCCATCAAGCTCGCTACGGGCACGGGTATCGGTCTATACCTCACTCTTATCGGATTGAGTTACAGCGCAGGGATCGGCTTGGTAACGGGGTCTACTGAAACCCCTTTGGAATTGGCAGGCTGCATCTCTTCTCTGCGCGATCCTACGACTGGCATGTGTCCCAGCGATGCTAAGATGCGTAACCCGACGATGTGGGTGGGCATATTTTGCGGCGGTGTGTTCACTGCGCTGCTGATGCTGTATCGGATCAAGGGTGCTGTGATTATTGGTATCTTGCTGGTTTCTATCATTTCCTGGCCGCGACCCACCCCGGTCACCTACTTCCCTCATACGGAGCTGGGTGACAGCATGTTTGATTTCTTCAAGCAGGTGGTGACCTTCCATCCTATCAAGCATATCTTGGTTGCTCAGGACTGGAGTCTCTCAGGCCATGGTGGGCAGTTTGGATTGGCCTTTATCACGTTCCTGGTAAGTCCACGTTCGGAAGTTCTGCGCCATCTTCGACTTATCAGCGGTTAGTATGTTGATATTCTTGACGCCACCGGTACTCTGTACTCTATGGCCCGGTTTGCCGGGACCATTGATGAACGCACTCAGGATTTCGAGGGTAGTGCCCTTGCTTATGTACGTCTCCCTCCCTTCAGTGTGTTTTTCTATCATTCTGATGACGATCCCCAGACGGTCGATGCAATCAGCATCTCTATCGGTTCCCTCTTCGGCTCGCCTCCTGTGACGGCATTTATCGAAAGTGGTGCCGGTATTTCTGAGGGCGGAAAGACGGGTCTTACCTCCTGCGTGACAGGTATCTGCTTCTTCATCGCCGTCTTTTTCGCCCCGATCTTCGCCTCCATCCCTCCGTGGGCTACTGGCTGCACGCTAGTGATTGTCGGCGCCCTGATGTGCAAGGCAGCCGCCGAGATCAACTGGCGCTACTACGGCGACGCCATTCCCGCCTTCCTGACCATCGCCATCATGCCCTTCACCTACTCCATTGCCTATGGTCTGATTGCCGGTATTCTGAGTTACGTCCTCATTAATGCGACGGCCTGGCTTCTTGAGAAGGGCTCCTTTGGTCGGGTGGTGCCTCCGAACAAGGACGAGTCGGACCCTTGGTCGTATAAGGTTCCCGGAGGATTTTTCCCCCCATGGCTACGACGGGCCGCTCGGGGCAAGAAGGACTTTTGGCGCGAGGATGAGGAGGAATCGGTCGATATGGGGGTCGTGCCTGATGGCTCTGTCTCTTCGCATGACCGACCGGAGGGAGAGAAGACTGGAGTGGACGTTGGGAACAAAAGACTTTGACCTGTATAGACTGGTAGTGTAGCATAATGTAGTATTTCACACCACGCACATAGGTAGTCTGTACTCTCAGGCTGATGATTTCGGTGCCATATAGTTCAAATATGAAAAACAATCATGACTCTACTTTCCATTCCAACTTACGGTCACCCACAAAGTGCCTCAGGCCCCAAGGCACACGGGCTGGACCGAGCCAGCTTGGCTTCGGCTGTCGACAAGACATTTCATCTTATTTTCCCGTCAAGTGTATGACAGCTATATATTGGAGCTAAATACTACAGAACCACAACGTAATATTAGCTACCAAGTAACGAAGGAATAGCAGTATATGTCACGTTCCAATAATTCATGCTGCAAGTGATATCCAATATGTGATTACAATATGATACAGCCCAGAAACATGAACAGCTTCATTAGCCAATCATATAGGACGATTACATGGCACAGTCCCAAAGCGGCGTAATTAATACCAACACTGTCACGGGTACAGGACTGGTCGGGGTTGAGCGTCATCAAGTTCCTGCCTCAATTTTGGATCTTTCCGTCATGTCGGCATTAAAGCCGATCGCCCTCCCCTTGCTTCTACTTGATCTCTTCCCCTTCACTCACTTATCGGCTCTTCATCGATTCCAAATATCCGGAATGGCCTGTGTCCACACGTAATACCCCACCGATGGCCAAGTCGGAAACGCCTCCAGCCCCGCCTGGTGGCTCTGGTACAAATGAAGCTCAGCAAAAACGGAAAAACGTCGGCACAGCGTGCTCGGCCTGTAAAACGCGGAAGCTCAAGGTGTGTGAAGGTGTCAGCTATTCCCTGACTCCGAAAGGACTATCGTTGACCCTTGGTTCAGTGCTCAGGAACATCCCCATGCACCAACTGTATCAAGAACAACGTCGAATGTACCTTCGACGCCAGCGCCGACAAACGCCGCCGCGGCGCCTTAAAGCGCAAGGTCACCCAGCTCGAAGAGAAAGAGGATCTCCTGATTCGGCTCGTCAGCACCCTCCGCGAGAGCGGCACCCGGCGCACCATCCAGCTCCTCAACCTCATCCGCAGCAATGCCTCCCTGGCCGAGATCCAGCTCTACATAGACACGCAGCTGAAGTCCGAGCTGGAGCAGACACCGGAGCTGATCGAGGTGTGCAATGAGATACAACGGTTCGAGCAGATGGGGTCGCGGACGCGGCGCCGTATTCTCGACGCGCAGAGGGCTTCCGTGGAGCCCTTGTTCCGTGTGCCGGCGGCCCCGTGGACGACCGTCACTGTGGACGACGACCATGTTTCGCATTTGATTCTGTTGTGGTTTACTTGGGTTCATCCGTTCTACAACTGGATCGATCGAGACTTGTTTCTGCGGGACATGCAGTCGGGGCAATTGGACTCTAAATTTTGCTCGCCGTTTTTGGTGAATGCCATCCTGGCCGATGCGTGTGTAGGTAGTCTCGGTTCAAGGTACTTGGACTTGCTGGTGACAGGTGACAGGCATACTCGGATAGTTTGGAGTCGGATGCTTCTTCGAGGGAGGCGGCCGCCGAGGGTGCCCGCTTCTACAACGAGGCCAAACGATTGCTAGACAAGGAAGAAGGCAGAATTACCCTTGCGACGGCCCAAGGGCTGGGAGTTTTATGGACATGGTATGTTTCACCCGCTTGATACACATGGCTTTTGCTGAAAAGATCCAGCGCTTCCATGACCAGGAAAGATCGACATGGCTGGATTCATCAGAGCCAACTTGCGTACGCCGTTCAGGAACTCTTTCCGAGCATCGCAGCTCCCAGGAATGCCGAGGGTGATGCGCTTGAGTTGGCTCGAGCGACCAATGTAACAATTTGGGGTTTGTTCAACATCGCGATGTACGCAATGAAGTGTTTTTTACCAGTGCCGGACGGCAAGAACCAGGGTCGACTGACCTGTCCCTGCACCCAGGACCCATGCCATATCAAGTAAGAAGGCGCCTTTGATTAAACCGCCCCGAAAGCTACGCCTTCCGTCGATCACCCACGTCCCGGACGCCGACCTGTGGGTACCATATCCAACCGAGTCCGAAAAATTGCAAGCGCATACAATATGTACGTTCCGAGCCCTCTGTAGTCTTAACGAAATCGCCTACGATATTACCTACCCCCATTTTCACGGAAAAGTCAGCTCGTCAGAGACGGAAAAGATCGACGAATTGCAACGACGACTGCGAGAGTGGCAAAGCGAGCTACCGCCCTGCCTGAAAGAAAGGGACACCATTCAGGTTCCGCATGTCTTGTGTCTTCAGTAAGCTTCGCGTCCCAGACGCGTACTTTCGAGAGGAGTGAACGCTGACTATTTGCAGCATGTACCAACACGCGCTCATTATAACAGTCTACGAACTCTCATGCAAGAGTGAGCAGAATGGTCAATCGAACGAGCGACCTATACACAAGATGCCAAAGAGCCACCAGGAGGCCTGCTTGTCATCTGCGAGGAGCATCTCTCAGCTGATGCGTCTTCACCGTTCCTTGTGGGGTGTTGAACGGATGCCACAAGGCACCAGCCAGCCGATCAACATGGCCTTACTCGTCTTGCTCGAACGCCTGGATGTACCCGAAAACCGTGATGCGTTTATTAACCTCAGCATAGCCGCGAAAGCTGCATCTCGACGATGGAGCTCGAGCAAAGCTGCTTTGGATAAGATTCGCACCCGGGCTATTGTCCATGGCCTTCATCTACCGACCGAGACAGAGTCGTTGTTTGCTGACTTTGGAAAGCGACCGGAAAACGAGCCTTCAGAGTCTCCATCCAACGTGGTCGAAACGATCGAAACCTCAGACGGCGATGGTTCTGACTTGTGATGTATCTCGGCTTTGCACTAATCGAGTCAAAGTCTGTAAAATAGATTTTAGACTGCTGACGTCTACTCAGCTTGCATTTGTTTTTACATGGCCAGTGCTCCCAATTCGTCGGATTTGACTGCGGGTATCGACCCGGCGGCCGCGCCTCAGAAAGCACGGCACGCGCGACCGATTGAGATCCGGTCAGCGGTACGATCTTGACGAGATGAGATTCGAGCACTTCTAAATATCCCCGACGATGTTATCCGGTCTGCAGGCTACGTACATACGCACGGCTTCTGCTGTGCTACTCTCGGCCACTGCAGCCCAGGCTTGAGCCGCAGTGGACAAAGAGAAACCCCTGACTTTTACACTGTTGTACTAGGGCCCCTACCCAGCTGTGGACATTGGGCGCCCGAGCCTTCTGCACAAACAAGCAGTTTGGAGAGTTAGAGTTCCTCAAGCGAAATGGAATCAGATCCTTCTATCAGCCTCGTCATTGCGAATCCTCATCATATGTCGATCTAATGCATGATGGCCCATCATATCTGGCACTAAATCAGAACGCCATCCTGGCATATAAGTTCATGTCAACATGTTGATCGTTATCATCACTTCATCAGTCATAAGAGAAGGCCATCAGACCGCCGAGTTACCATTCTTCAGCGGCTTGAGATGCATACGCGGGATATAGCGCGGGAAATAATGCCACGAGGCCCAGACCAGCACCGTTGCCAACGTGAGTGGCAGCGTGATGACCCAATACATCCAGAAATTCCCGGACATGATCCACGACTGCGCCCCATTATTATCCGACAGATTGAAGAAGTTCGTCCCGAACAGACCCTACACAATCTCAGCCCATTGTCCGTCACCCAAGTTCGGAACTGAGCTTGGAACATACCGATATAAAGGTCCCCGGCAAATACACCATACTCACGATTGCCACCGTCTTCATCATCGCACTGTCCTTCTGCGAGACCAGATTAAACGCCAAATTGATCTCGTTGCGCAACCGCTCACTAAGCGATTGCGAACGCGTCATGAGCGAATGCAGCTGTTTCGCGACGAAGTGCGCCCGCTGCGCGTTGCGGATCCAGCCGCCGCGGTTCCCGTTACGGTTCACCAGGTCTGCACGCTCGGCGCGGAACCGCGCCTGCTCGTCAATCAGTGACTGCAGGGTATGTCTGGCTACCTCGAGGGTCTCGTTCGCGTGGTTGATGTGGCGGGCGATGTCGTGAAGATGGGGGAAGTTGAGGGG
>JACBAD010001876.1:0-34423 GCA_014281905.1 Aspergillus hiratsukae | reverse complement strand
GGTGGGGGGTTTCGGAGCTGGGGGCACGGCAGCGGAGGGGGAGCGCTCGCGGATCTCGCCTATCAGACTGAAAGGAGAGGAATCGAGGGAAGGTTGTGACGAATCGAGATTGAGATCATCATCATCGAGGTTGAGGGTGAAGCGTTGGCCTCGGAATGCCATGATGAATAGTGCTGATTTGCTGGAATTGAAGTTATTCAGTGAAAATTGGCGGGGGAAAAATAATAAAATAAGGCGATGGAGATGAAATCATCTGATGCGGCTCAAAAGCCTAAATTGGAATGCAGAAGGCGCTAGTCTATATAAAGAATAGTGGGGTATATGCACGCCTTTCCTAAAAAGGCTAGTCTGGCCCTATACTCCGGGCATCAAGGTTCTTGCCGATTCAGGTAGGTCCCTCCCCGGCCCTCTATCAACTTCTTACCTTGACCAGTTGGACAAGTATGTATAGCACGTCGGGATCACTTTAAATAAGATGGCCATCAATAGTATCTTCCTCTGGTACTCTGAAAGGTACAAGGCCAAAAATCTCCGGTATCGTCGACAGTTTGGGCCGTCCGATGTCTTTGCGCGGGAATCGTCCGAGTACCAGGAATCGCATCCATGAAGGTGGTAGGAAGGATTCATTGGCCTCTACATGACAGTAAGAGTATACGGTATGAAATATAGAGCAATTGAACATGATATATAGCGTTGTCTGTCGGAAACCGAGTTACAGAATGATACACTGTACATGATAGCGCTTGACACCTGTATCTCCATACGGATGAGTATTAGATGAGCATCAAGGTGACCGACTTGACTAGATAAGTACCTGAACTGCCTCTGGAATAGCAACAGGTGCAAATGAATTCAAATGGAATCAAGACGTACTTCATAATGCTGTAGCTAGAAGCATCGGAGAGATGTACCATATCATGCAGTACTGACTCCATGGATGATGAACTATGAGTTCCATTGATATCAACCTAAGACTCTACTTAAGTACCTAACGATACTCCGTGCGTATGATCAAATCATATCAGATCAATAATAAGAAGATCCTCCCTCCAGGACTTTTTCCTTCTCTCTTTGCGCTCTTTCTTCCTGATGACGCTGGATTCTTGATTGATTCCTCTCTCGTGCCCCTTCTCTTCTTCTTCTTCTCTTCCTTTCTCCTCCCTTTCCCCCTTTCTTTTCTTCCTCTTCCCTGTCCTCGTTCTGTCCTTATCCTACCTTATGGTTCGCTTAGTTTGAGATTTGTCTGATATAGACCTCCCGGCACTCTGCAGACCATACGGTGTAGAGTGTCCTTCCTCTTCTTGTTCTTGTCCTTGTTCGTGTCTATTCTCCCTTTCTTGTCTCTTTTGATCTTCTTTCATATCTCTTCCTCTTCCTCCCTCCATCCCCATCGTGCTCCCATCCCCGTTAGATCCTACTATCCGCTTCGCTCTTTTTTCTCGGTTCCTCCTCCCGATAATCTATTCTGTTTCTAATTGATCATCTCCAAACGAAGCCTCTCCAACCCGTTTATCCATCCCCGGATCCCCCTCCATCTTTTGTTCTGTTCTACCCAAACAGCACAATTTTCAGGCCAACCTTGACGCGACACCACCCGATATTAACATCCTCCCATATCTACCACCGGATTCTTTTTTTATACATGCAAAACTCATCATCGCCATCATCAAGGAATAATTATTGAACTTCTTTCTTTTTCTTTAATAAAAAGAAATCATGTCTGCCGATCCGCCGGAAAATGGGTGGCCGGGCAAAGAGGACGAGTCGTTGTCGTCCATTGACTCCAATGCCCGACCCCGACGGGCCTCCGCCACCACTCGACGGTCGCGTCGCAAGAAGGACGACGAAGATATCACCAAGTCAAAACCCCAAAAGGACAACAACAATAACAGCAGTTTAAAAGATAGCGCAAAAGACAACAAAGAAAAATCCAAACCCCGGGGAAGTCGTCGCCAACGAGAAAAGTCCACCTCCACCAATACCAATGCCGAGACCCATACCGCCAGCAGCAACAGCATCACCAATAATACCGACAACAGTCAGAGTACAACGGCTCCTCATGACCAGACCGCATCGAGTAACTCTCGCAAAAAACCCAAGCTGGAGCCCACTCCTCCGGACGAGATCCCCAAGAGCATCTCCGTGAGCTCCCTCACGACCCCGTCTGCTCCTGCGCCCGCGTCAACCTCAACGTCAACTGGCCGCTCTCCGCACCTCTCAGCCTCATCCGCAGTACACCTCCACCAATCTTCTCAGCATGAGCAGCAGCACCGTCCTCAGCTCAATCCCTCGTCCTCTCTTCCTCCCTTCTCCAATTCGACCCCCACTCACACCCCGGCTCATGCGCCGTCCGCTGCGTATGCGATGAACCATCATTCTCTTCCTCCTCCGCGGCCTCAATCCCAACCGCCTCCGCCCGCTCCCCCTCAGAGGAGGAGTGGTCAGAACTATGATCCCATTCGTTCGGCCTTTGATACAGCTTCTCCGGCGCCGGCTCCCTCGACGACCAGTCCACCCGCGCAGAATCATTCCCCGCGCAACACCTTCCGTGCAAGTGCTTCGCCGGCCATCTCCAGTATCATCGATCCACCCCAGCCGACTTCAACACAACACATCTACTCGCCAGTTCCGCGGCCCTCACCAAACCATGTCCCGTCGACGCTCTCTTCCCCTGGAATACACCCCAATGCTCCACCATCGGTCCATCCTTCACTGGCACCCTCCCCTTTGCCGGCTACCTCCCCTTCCCAAGGATCTATTCTCACTCCTCAGCATCCACTGTCACTAGCCTCGCAGCCACAACAACGGTCGCCGCCGTATTCACATCGCTCTCCCTATCCACCTCAGCAACCAGTACCACAACCACAGCCCCCACGTTCTCCGCGCAACGAAGACAAGCCCGTCGCGGCAGCACCAGAGCCCGTCTCATCCAATCAGGCACCCCAGAAATCGTCTCCGAAGCAGGAGGCAGAGTCACCGGTTCTCTCTAAGAAGCAGCCTCTCACAAAGCCCGTCTCTCCTCCGGAAGAACCAGCCGCGATGGATGTGGATGTGGAGGAACCTGCTCGAACCCCTGCAGAAGTCAGGGCGTCCAAGAAGGAAAAAGGAACCACTACCACCGCCTCTTCCTCCAATGCGGCGTCGCCGAAGCCTTCGCGTCCACCCAAGGAAGCACCTCCTCCGTTACCCCAAGGCTCCGGGTTGATCTCCAACGCACTATTCGGAACAGATGATACTCGCTCCTCAGGTTCGTCTCGTGCCTCGCCCAACATTATTCTACACATTCCACTGCAGCGGGACGGCAATCAAATCATCAATTTTGCCCGTATGGCGGAAGAGCAATACGGTTTCGCGGCCTTGCATCCCCGACTGGCAGCGCACAAGGAGCGACTGGCTCGCGTTGCGGCGGCAGGTGCGGCGTTGGAGCGCAACGAAAAGGGTGTCAAGGGTTTCTCTGCGGGCGAAAGCGCGGATGAGGATCTCAGTCTTGACGTCGATCGTGATAGCGACCTTGATGGCGATGTGGCGATGGGCGGCGTTGGTGCGAATGCCGCGGCGGCCACAAACGGCGCGACAGCGACCGATGCCTCGGATGGGAAGAAGAAACGCCGCAAGAAGAAAATGGAAGAGTATGACCGGGATGATCCTTTTGTAGACGACAGCGAATTGGCTTGGCAGGAACATGCGGCCGCAAGCAAGGATGGCTTCTTTGTGTACAGTGGACCACTCGTCCCGGAGGGAGAGAAGGTCCAAGTTGAACGGTGAGTCAATACTTCCAGCAAGGGAAAAGAATAACACAATTACTAACGACGATTGACAGGGCGGATGGAACTATCAAGCGTGGACGTGGCCGTGGTCGCGGTGGTCGCAGCCGCGGGGGTACCACGACTCACCAAGTGCCAATTGCCGCCGCGGTCCCCATCTCCCAGGAGACAGGCCTGCCGCTCCGTGGTCCGGGATCCCGTGGTGGCAGCACCACCCGCCGTCCTCGTCCGAGCAAGCCCCGGCAACAGGCGGAACAGGACAAACAGGGCGCCTCGTCGGCAACATCGCAGGGACGCGGCGGTGGAGCAGCTGGCCGTGGAGGAGGCGCGGCTGGAACCCGCGGTGGAAAGACCCCGTCGATGGTCGAGCTTGCTCCGGCGCCTCGTCCGAGCTTGGCCCCTGCACCGTTAGGGCCCAGTCCTCTGGCTGGTCCAGAAGTGGCGTCAAAGTGATCTTCCTGCTGCCACTGATAATCTCACATGACGGACGTTTCGCCGATGCGAAGTAGAATGATTGCTTTCTCGAGTAAAGGGATGTGTCCCCTTCATTGTTCTGGTGTACGGAGGCATTATGTGATTACTTGGCGTTTGAGGGTTATGCAGTACAATTGGTATGATGAAAGGCGAATTGTCGGTCTAGCTTTGTCTGCTTGTGAATCCGATGAATGGCTGGTGAATCAGAATGATTATCTAGCTCTTTGTTTCTATCATACATGTTACACAGCCTATTATTGTTCTGATATGCAAGAGGCGTGTTGCTTAGTCTAAGAAGTAATCGCTTAAGATCGAATCATCTCTATAGACCGGCGTATGTATGTTAAATGCATGGTATGTACCTTTGTAAAGTGACAGAAGGGAAACACCAGACGGTGACACATGTAGATGCAATGAGATCCAGCCTCTGTTGGAAAAGCAACCGACTGCACAGACATTACATAAAAAAGGAAGGTCCATGCGACAAGAACAGGCTATGGCACATGACGGCGGAGTTTAAGGAGAGGGGGGAAATATGATAAGGTACATATGAAGAAAGAGATAGCCAATGAACGAAGACGCCCTGTCGATGCAAAAGTCGTGGGGAACATTTGGTCAAGTGCGGTCAGTTTTGCTAGTTATTCAACACCGATCAACATGGCGGGCCACATGCCATTGGAAACGGAGAGGAAAGGAAGAACGACTGGAATGACTGAAGGAGAGGAGGTCCGGAGAACCGACGGTAGAGGATGGCAGGCAGGGGACATTACGGCCTTAGGCAGCCCCCGTCATATCGCCGCGCGACTGGTTCATCTGGCGCCGCCAGGAGCCTCCAGCAGATACTGGGGCCGGCGGAGGTGGCCCGCTCGGAGGAGGAGCAGCACGGATGGGTAAAGTTGCCGTCTGAAGTGGCATTCTCGACTTGTTGTGGGAACTAGCAGAGCGAGCGCTCATCTGTGGTCGAGAAGGCGCGTCGATGGCAGACACGGGTTCTCCCAGGTAATTGCGCGATGGATGACGGCCAGACCGATACTCTTCCTCTCTGGTTTCCAGTGACAGGTGCTCCAGCGACAAGGGTGGAGGCGACCGGGTCGACCTAATCATATGCGGGGATGGATGTGAGGGGCCGTTCTGGTGACGGTAGTGGGAGGAGGTTGAGGAGTCGTTGGCGATGTTCAGGGGAATCTCTCCGGACGTGGGCGTGTGGCCTGGAGCCCGAGCGGGCCTGCCAGCGGCGGGCTTTGGAGGAGGCGTGGGATGGCCTGCATCTTCCTTGAGTGATTTTGGAGCCGGGGGAGCCAAATACGACTTGCGGTTGTGCCTCTCCATCATGCTGATAGCCCATTCCTGGAGATCAACTGGAGTACGTTTGGCAGCCTGCAGGAAAGCATCTTTGTCCTGAGTAGCAGTTAGTAAATGGCTAGATATCTAAGGCCGGGTAGGCCAAAAGTCAAAGGCTTACATAGAGCTCCCGAGGAGTTGGTCGTTCTTCGGGTTTCTTGAGGAGACACTTAGCGACAAATTCATGCAAGATAGGCGGAAAAGCATCGCTCTTAGGCAGCTTGGGTGCAGGCTCGTGAACGATCTGCTGCAAGAGATCCAGAATGCCCATCGGCCCAGCACTGGCGCGGTCGCCTGCAGACGAGTCCGAGGCATCGAAGGGGAAGCGGCCAACCGCCAGTTCCATCACCGTTAATCCCACACTCCATACGTCTGATCGCACCGTGTAAGCGCCGCCCTGGATTCGCTCGGGTGCCATGTAGGTCGAGGTTCCAACGAAAGTGTCGGCAATTGAGTTGACGGTCTCTGTAGCAACACCGAAGTCGCAAAGTTTGATATTACCACGGGAGTTAACGAGGATGTTGGATGGCTTGATATCACGATGCATGATGCGGTGAGCTTCATAGAGGTACACCAGACCGGCAAGAACCGACTCGGTGATCTTGCCGAGCACATCGACTCGAACAGGACCAAAGTCTTTGGAAATGCGGTCGAGGGAACTATATTCAACTAGAGTCAGGATCCGAAAGAGAATTGCCCGGCTTGAAAGACTCCCCATGGTATACATACCCGCAGTCCATATATTCCATACAGAGAACAATGTCCCTCGCTTCATTCTGGAATGCTCCGTAAAAGGTCACGATATGAGGGGAGTTGCAATCATGTCCAACTTGGAGTTCGCGCAAGATCTGCTTTCTCACATTCTCCTTGGCATCCACGCGAATGATCTGCAATCAACCATGATTCAAGGACCATCGTCAGCAAACCTTCCTCCTTCTCGGTGATTGGGAATGAGAACCCCGTACCTTCCTGGCCATCACAACCTTGGTAGATGCGTGCATCACCTTCGATACAGTTCCTCCATTCCCAGCTCCGAGCTCTTTCAGAGTAATCAAATCCTCACTTCGAAGGTCCAGGCGAAATTCCAACCCAATCTCCAGAGTATCTGTGCGGTTGCTGTCGGTGTTTCCAATGGCACCGGGAATCTGAGCATCGCCTTCCGAGGGCTTAGAGAGAGGTTTTGGCGTAGCGCTCAGAGCAAGGCCCTTGACATTCTTCCGTTTCAGTGTTCGAGCTTTGAACTGGTCGGCCATGGCTGGGGCGTCGGAGTGACTTTTCCGCAGTCACTGCGAGGTGGGGTAAATGGGAGTGCTGCGCAGAGCACGGTAACGAGCTCGTGCAACTGGTTCGGACGATGAATAGAAGGAGGGGGAGGGGGATGAGCGACTCTGCTGTTGGGCTTTCCTAGTGCCTGCTTGTTGTCTAGGACTCAATGACGCGGCCGCGTCTGGTGGTATAATCGACGACCAGGGACACAAAGAGGGGATAAGGAGGGGAAAGACGGAGGGTAAACGGAGAAGATAACAGCCCCTTTCACACCAGATTTAATTGTTGTAACTGTGGTGATTCGCTGCAGGAGATTCAGATAGTCAGGGCCTGATTGGAGAGTTCATCTTGAAAGTGACGGGCGACTACTAACTGAAGAAGTTGTGAGACTGTTGGAGTTGATGGGTTAACTATTGGGCGCTGAGGGATGCACACAAGCGCCGAGATCCCGGGAAAGTCAAGGCGACAGTTCCCGTAGGAGAAATCCTAAGCTTTTGATATCTAGTTTATTGCCTCTTTCACTCTTGTTGACCCAAACGCAAGCGGCCTTGATATGCTCAAGATGAGGAGATCACATAGAAAGAAAAAAGAGGAGATTGTTTGTAGTGGTTTAGGGGGAGAAGAAGTGAAACAACTGCCGATAGTGTGGATATTTGTCTATGGTCTAGTTCAATCTATTCACAGAGCAAAAGAGGGAGGAAAGAGATCAGAGAATAGAGAATCTCTTAGAGATAATAAAAGGGGAATGAATCATTTCTAATATCTACAGGTCGGAATTCAGGTCGATACCAATTGCGTTGCCTTGACTGGTTGTGGTCATCCCCAAGTCTCATGCTCTATGTCATCAGCTGTGTGAAGACCGGGAGCAATAGACTCATCCCCATTATAATAGACTATTCCAACATAAAGTACTATAAGAAGTCATTCAGAACAATTTTTATGAAGATTGTCTATTCAGAAAAGTACAGCACAGGTTGTTGTATGGAGGATCACTCGCAGAGCTTGTCCAGTTGGTGGATGTCACATGACTTTGAGCCTGGGCAGTTGGTTCCTCTGGTCGGTATGCCAAGAAGTACAACCCCAAACAGGCTAGGCACTTGTGGCCAGCCACAAGTTCCCACGTGATTCGAAGTCAAGCCACAGAGCTCCACTGGAGTTTAGAAAGCGGTGGCAGAACCGCGCCACAAGCTGCTGCTCGGCTTGGACGACGGAGGCACTGAAGGAGCAGCAGCATACTACTTTTCCACCTCCATCTTGCCTCCCATACCCAGCCATCTTCTGGTGCTTTTCGCCCTTGTGTTATTCTTCTTTTTCCCTTCCTCGACTACTTTCCTTTCATCTTCTCCTTTTCTCTCATTAAACTTTACATCTCACTCCCGGTGTTTCCTTCTCTACGCTATCCGAAATCTTCCCTTCCACACACAATGAGCGCTCGCGATTTCGTAGAAGGCGAGGCTATGCTGGATGAGGAGGAGAATGAGGAGGAACAGGAGGAAGACTACGATGGCGAAGTTCGTGAGGGTGCTGGCACCGTGAATCACTACAATGACTCGAGTGAAGAGGAAGAGGAGGATGACGATGATGAGGAGGCAGCTCGTGCAGTATGTTGCTCTGGTCTTTCAAGCGCAATCAAAGCAAAGAAATGAACAAACTGACATTTCCCACTTGTCAGATCCGCGAGGGTTTCATTGTCGACGAGGACGAAGAGATCGAGGAACGTGCCCAGCGCAGGCGCGAGAAAAGGAAGCGGCGTCGGGAGGAGCGTGAGCGCGAAGATGAGCATCTTGATGAAGAAGATTTAGAGCTCATCGGGGAGTTGAATCCAGCTTTCCAGGCCGCCGCAGCTGCAGAGGTATGCCAGACAGACACCATAACTCCCACCAGAATAATCCCGGAGGCTGATCAAACCTTTTCTATGCCATACAGTCCAAATTCAAACGTCTCAAACGTGGTCACAAAGAACACCGGCAAGCGTCCCAAGGCATCGACGACATCTTCAATTCGGATGAAGAAGAAGAGGTGGCAGGCGACTATGGCAGACCGAGTCATCGAAGACCCATGCGCGATGAGATGGACGACTTTATCGAGGAAGATGTTTTCACGGATGATGAGCTAGAGCGGGAACGCGAGGATCTAGAGATCGCCCGCCCGGCGAGGAGGGGCATCACCGGTCTCGGGGCCACCGATGCAGCTGGCTTGGACGAAAATGCGCTCGAAGATATGCGCGCAGCGTTCGGCGATGGCAACGAATACCTGTTCGCGCTTGAAATGGAAGAACAAGAGGAAGAGCAGGAGGAGGACCAAGAGAAGCATCTGGACTTGAAGGATGTTTTCGAACCGTCGCAACTGGCGGAGAGGATGTTGACAGAAGAGGATAACCAGATTCGCCTGGTGGACGAGCCTGAGCGGCATCAGCTTGCCCGCAAGCCGTACCGCAACCTCGTTCTGTCTGAAGAGCAGTTCCGTGAGGAGGCAGCATGGATCTCAAATCTCATGCTTCTCAAGAAGCGCATCGAACCCGAATTGAGAGAACCATTCCAGCGGTCCGTAGCCAAAGTGCTAGAGTTTCTCGTGACAGACGACTGGGAGGTTCCCTTCATTTTCCAGCATCGCAAGGACTATATGATTCACGCGACCAAAGTCCCTGTGGACGGTGCCCCTGCTGATGGGGATACGTCGCAGTACACCATCAAGGCCGAGAAGCTTTTGAACATGACTGATCTCTGGGACATCTTCGATCATGACCTCAAGTTTAAAGCATTGGTTGAGAAGCGCAATGCTATCCAGAAGACATATGACAATCTGCAGAGCCTGTTCGGCGTGAACGATAGTGTCGTGGAGGACATGCTCTCTGCGGCTGTTACCATGGAGGAGCTTCAAGACGTGCAGGACTACGTTCATTTCCAGTATGCCTCGCAATTGCGCAATCTGGCCTTGACGAACGGGGAGGCCAACGGCGATACTCATCGGCGCAAGGCGACTGGCAAGTCCTTCTTCGAGCGTGTCCGAAATGGTAAGGCTTATGGTCTCGTTCGCGCGTTTGGCATCACAGCAGATGCTTTCGCGCAGAACGCGCTGAAGGAGGGTCGTCGCCAGTACACTGAGGATCCAGCTGAGCGCCCGGAGGAGATGGCTGACAGCTTCATTGACAATGACTTCTCCAATGCTTCGCATGTGCTCAAAGCCGCCAAGGCCATGTTTGCGGAGGAGATTGTGATGAGCCCCAAGATGCGCAAGGTGATCCGGCAGGCATACTACATGAACGGCACTGTTGACTGCTTCCGGACTGAAAAAGGTCTCAGGAGGATTGACGAACAGCACCCTTACTACGAGTTCAAGTACCTGAGAAATCAGCAGCTCAGTGACATCGCCCGTCAGCCGGAGCTTTATCTTCGGATGCTCAAGGCTGAAGAAGAGGGTCTGGTGGAAGTCAAGGTCCGATTTGAGAATTTTGATCATTTCCGGCAGCGCCTCTACCCGGACATCGAATCGGATAACTACAGTGAAATCGCTGATGCTTGGAACCGTACCCGTCGCGAAGTTTTGGACATGGCGCTGGGCAAGCTGGAGCGTTTGATCAATCGCAGCGTCAAGGAAAATATCCGTCAAGAGTGCGAGAATCACGTGGCGAAGGAATGTCGTGAAGCTTTCTCTCAGCGCTTGGATCAGGCTCCTTATAAGCCCAAGGGCATGGTTCTAGGTACTGTTCCTCGTGTCCTGGCCGTGTCTACTGGTACCGGTATTGTCGGACGCGACCCCATTCACTGGGCATACGTCGAAGAAGACGGTCGCGTGCTGGAGAATGGCAAGTTTGTGGACTTGTCGATAGGTGACCGAGATCGCGGCATTCCCGACGGTAAAGATGTGGAGGCCTTGATAGAGCTGCTGGAGCGCCGCCGACCAGACGTCATTGGTGTCTCAGGCATGTCCCCGGAAACGCGCAAGCTGTACAAGCTTCTGACCGAATTGGTGGAGAGGAAGGATCTCCGGGGAGCTACGTACACCGATGAGCGTGATGAAGAGATCAGTGACCCCTTAGAGGTGGTGATTGTGAATGACGAAGTGGCGCGGCTCTACCAGCACAGTGACCGGGCGAAGAAGGATCATCCCAGCTTTGGTCCCTTGACGCATTATTGTGTCGCATTGGCCAAGTATCTGCAAAGTCCGCTGAAGGAGTACGCCTCGCTAGGTCGGGATATCGTTTCCATTCAGTTCAAGCGAGGCCAGCAATTGGTTGCTCAGGAGCTGCTCCTGAAACAGCTGGAGACGGCTTTGGTTGATATGGTCAACTTGGTGGGGGTTGACATCAACGAGGCCGTCACCGATACTGCGACAGCAAACCTTCTCCCCTATGTCTGTGGTCTTGGCCCCCGAAAGGCGGCCCACTTACTCAAGATTGTCAACATGAACGGCGGTGTGGTCAATAATCGGGTTGAGCTATTGGGTGTCAATGCGCAGTATCCGGCTATGGGGGTGAAGGTCTGGAACAATTGCGCCAGCTTCATGTTCATTGACTTTGAAAATGCCGACGAGGATGCTGATCCGTTGGACAACACCCGAGTGCACCCAGAAGACTACGATATTGCGCGGAAGATGGCGGCTGATGCCTTGGAACTGGACGAGGAGGACATCAAGGCAGAAACCGATGAGAATGGGCCAGGCGCTATCGTGCGGAAGCTCTTCCGGGATGAAGCGCAGGACAGGGTCAATGACCTGATTCTGGAAGAGTATGCCGAACAACTGGAAAAGAACCTCAACCAGCGGAAACGAGCGACACTGGAGACGATCCGGGCCGAGTTGCAACAGCCGTATGAGGAATTACGCAAGCAATTCGCCTTGCTCAGCACCGACGATGTTTTCACCATGCTTACAGGTGAGACCTCGGACACCCTGGCCGAGGGCATGGTGGTACCCATCTCGATCAAGCGCATCACGGATGACCACATTGACGGCAAGCTCGATTGCGGCGTTGACGTGCTGGTGCCAGAGTCGGAGCTTACCGATCGCTACGACATCCCCGTGCGGGCTCTCTACTCGCTACACCAGACGCTGCCAGCCAAGGTGCTGTTCTTAAACAAGAAGAGCTTCCTGTGCAATGTTTCGCTACGCGAGGAGCAGGTCAGTCGACCAACGCCCAGACCTCGAGACCATATGCGTGGGGAATGGGACGACCGGCAGGAGGAAAAAGACCGGGAGTTGCTGCAGGAGAAGACGCAGAGCGGAGGGCGCGTCATGCGTGTCATCAAGCATCCTCTGTTCCGGCCGTTCAACGCCACGCAGGCGGAAGAGTTCCTGGGATCACAGAGCCGGGGTGATGTGGTGATCCGGCCATCGTCCAAGGGCCCGGACCATCTGGCTGTCACCTGGAAGGTTGCCGACGGCATCTTCCAGCACATCGACGTCCTGGAACTCGACAAGGAGAATGAGTTCTCCGTAGGTCGTACGCTGAAGGTTGGTGGTCGTTACACTTACAGCGACTTGGACGACTTGATCTTCAACCATGTCAAGGCGATGGCCAAGAAGGTGGACGAGATGATGCTGCATGAGAAGTACCAGGAAGGCAGCAAGGATGCCACTTGTAAGTTGATCTTCCTCTGTTTCTCTTTCGAAAGTGTATCCAGTACTGACGGGACGGCCCAGACTCTTGGTTGAACACGTATACCAAGGCGAACCCCAGACGATCTGCGTATGCCTTCTGTATCGATCCCAAGCACGCAGGATACTTTTCGTTGTGTTTCAAGGCCGGCGAGAATGCCCAGCTACACAGCTGGCCCGTCAAGGTCATCCCTCAAGGATATGAGTTGCAGCGAAATCCGTACCCGGACATGCGCGCGCTGTGCAATGGGTTCAAGCTACTGTTTACCAATATGCAGGCCGGCAAGCGACAATGATTTTTTGGGGCCATAGATGGTGAACCAGGGGTTTCGTCTTCCTTTATCGTATATTTTCTCTTCTCCTACATTTTCCTCTTTGTATACTGTAATATCATGATGATTCCTTTGCGATGGTGATTTCTTGCGCGTCTGTGACTACATAGCTGTGGGCAGAAATAGCATTTGGCATGGTTTATGGCTTGCTTCGCTAGATTGAAACTTGTTTTCAGAAGTTCTTTTTGATGATATTCTATCCTTCTTTCAGGCTGTTTCTTCGAGACGCTCATCGGTTGTGTTCTACCAAGCTGTTACTTGCTCCGCTAAGACAGACTGCATACAAAACATAGGGTACAATGAAGGATACTTGAACTGCACGTAATTGGACCATCGTAGGATCAGCAGGGTGATCGACAGTAAGTAATAATACTCCCTTATCCCAACACTTCCCAACCGTGCCTCTATCCCGTGTGTACTCCATGTGAAGGTGTGATCCTCGGTCTGATTATCCTCGGCCTCACCGGAAGCCATCCACGAATATGCCGCATATTTGTCCTTGTTTCGTTTTCAGTTCACAATTGATGCATTATTTGATGAGCTGGCCAGTTTCCCCTCTTCTATTCTGCTTTATCCGCTTACTGTTGACTGTGGATCCTTTTGTCGGGAAACGTCAGATTAATTGTATAAGGCTGAGACACGGACAGGACAGGACTGGCTGAGGTCAGCGGCTGCATTCCTTCGCCGCATCATCACCAGCTCTATCAACATCTTCTACTTTGCTCTTCGTCGCCTTCCAAAGCATCATTGATTGCTTCCTTATGAGCGTTGATGCTCTAAATCGTCTTATGAACTGATCGTCTTGCTCTATCTCTGTCTAAAGTCAAACACCTGTTCCCGTTGCGCCCCTGATTCCACCCCGCAGTCATGGCTGCCATGGAGGAGTTGGAGATCCACAGCAAGGTAAGGAGGTTCATGCATCAATTGATGTATCTTTCATTGCGATCAATGCAAGATACAAATCTACCGGTCGTGCTCGATCCCCAATACTAATGTGAATCCTCCCGCTCAGTCCTACTTTGTCCGTTGGGTCAATGTCAAGCCCGACCATACCATCTCCTGGAGCATCCAGCCGCACAAGAAATCTCTCAACTTTGGCATCTTCAAGCATCCCGGCCATTCCGGTGTCCTCAGTTCTACCAATCATTCTACCGGTGACTATCACAGTGCCGATTCGAGCGAGAACTTACCGTCCACTGCTGCCGCTGGCTCCCGACCCTCGGTCATTGAAAAGCTGACCAGTATCGGCCTCAAGCAGATCCGATGGATTGGCAAGTGCGAAGCGGACAAGATCGTCAAGGGGACCTATGATGTACCGCACAATGAAGGAGGAAACTACGCGCTGGTTTTTGACAACACATTTTCCAAGCAACTCTCCAAAACGGTCACCCTCGTGCTGCTCACCTATCCTACCCAGTCGGGCCCGACGAACCACTCGGCAACTCAGCTCCCTCGCGAAGTCGATTTCGTTGATAATGCCAAGTCAGCCGCAGCGGCACGAAAACGAGGTAACAGCATTCTTTCTAAAGCGCCGTCTCAAGCCGTCAGCACGACCTCTGGGACTGCACATACTGGAGTCCTGCACAAGCGCCGCAGGAAGCGCCACCAGGGTTGGGCAAGGAGATTCTTTTCGTTGGACTTTACCTCCTCGACCCTCTCCTACTACCACGATCGGAACTCCTCGGCGCTGCGCGGCTCGATTCCCCTTTCGCTGGCTGCTGTCGCTTGCAATGAAAAGTCGCGTGAGATTTCCATAGATTCGGGCACAGAAGTCTGGCACTTGCGGGCCAGCAATGACCAGGACTTCATTGCCTGGAAACGTGCGCTGGAGAAGGCTTCCTCCAAGGCGTCTGCCGAGGACCCTCACGCGCCCGAGGTGCTACTTCGCGTGCCTTCCCAGCGCTTCCTCACCAATGCCGCGGAGGAGCGCGAGTGGACGAAGGTGGAGCATCTAGTCAGCAAGGTGTCGGGATCCCGGGATGCAGTGCGGCGACTGGCTAGAGACACCGATCCGAAATACTTGAGCAGTACGTCAGTGGTGTCTCCGTACGAGCGGCCCCGAGGTCGCTCCCCCAGTCCCCACCCGGAACCCAACGGCGACGACTACTTTGAGGCGCGCGAGCGGCGTCCATTCTGGAAACGGAAGCCCAGTACAAACTCCAATCAAACAACCAAGCGCTCCGCCGCGACGACGCCCTCCTCAAACTCGCAACTGGCGGTCCCGTCGCCCACGGCGGATGCGGCCTCCCTCTCCGGCGACCGGAAACCCAGCAGCATTGCCAGCCATCCGGACCATATGGAGGAAATCCATGACCATTTGCTGGCTCTCCTGCGGGATCTGGATAGTGTAGTTAGTGAATTTTCGACTTTGATCGCTGAGAGCAAACAACGACGGCATCCGCCTGGGATGACGGCCCAGTCTCGACTGAGCATGGAGTCTGAGATATCGCAGGAGTTCTTCGACGCTGTTGACGGAGAAAACATGTCGCCATTACTGACCATCAAGGGAGACAGTGACGATGAAGGAGCGGGTAATGCCGCCCGGCAGGCCGCAGACGACGTCGTGGCAGATGACGCTCCATCAGACAGCGAGGAAGAAGTGCCGGAGCCCGTTACGGCCCATGGTGGGGAGAAAGACTCGCCCTTGTTCCCTTCACGGCCCAAATCGCTCTCGCCTCTGCCTCTCAGCCCCGTACCTCGCCGCAGCAATATCACTGCGCCTACCGTCATGCCGCCGAGCCTGATCGGTTTCCTCCGCAAAAACGTGGGTAAAGACCTATCGCAGATCTCGATGCCCGTCTCCTCCAACGAGCCGCTGTCGCTCCTGCAACGCGCGGCCGAGGTACTTGAGTACTCTGCACTGCTGGACCAGGCCGCGAAGACCTCGGATAGTTTGGAGCGGCTCATGTATGTGACGGCTTTTGCAATCTCTCCGCTGTCGAGCAACCGCGTGCGCGAGCGAGCCATTCGGAAACCCTTTAACCCCATGCTGGGAGAGACGTACGAGCTCGTGCGGGAGGACCTCGGATTTCGATTCGTCGCGGAGAAGGTCTCGCACCGTCCTGTGCAGCTAGCGTATCAGGCAGACAGCAAGGACTGGGGTCTTGCCCAATCGCCGATGCCGACGCAAAAATTCTGGGGCAAATCCGCGGAGATCATCACCGATGGCAAATTCCGGCTGACTCTCCACACAACCGGCGAGCATTTCAGCTGGTCCTCGGCATCGTCGTTCCTCCGCAACATCATCGCAGGCGAGAAGTACGTCGAACCGGTCGGCGAGATGGCGGTGCTGAACGAGACGACGGGCCAGAAGAGCGTGTCGACCTTCAAGGCCGGCGGCATGTTCTCGGGCCGCAGCGAGGAGGTCGTCACCAAGGCGGTCGATTCCTACAACGACGAGCTGCCGCTGGGGATGGCCGGCACCTGGACCTCGTCGCTGCAGCTCACCAAGAACGGAACCCCCACGGGCACGGTGGTCTGGAAGGCCGGGCCTCTTGTGCCGAACGCGCCCAAACACTACGGTCTGACGGCGTTCGCGGCGACGCTGAACGAGATCACGCCCATCGAGGAGAAGCGGCTGCCGGTGACGGACTCGCGGCTGCGGCCGGACCAGCGGGCGCTGGAGGACGGGGACGTGGACCGCGCGGAGCAAGTCAAGGTGCAGCTGGAGGAAGCGCAACGGGCGCGGCGGCGCGAGATGGAGGCGGCGGGCGAGAGCTGGACGCCGCGATGGTTCAAGCGCGTGGAGGGCGACATGGGCGGTGCGGATGCCGAGGACGTCTGGGCCCTCAAGGCCGGCAAGGATGGCTACTGGGAGGAGCGGACCAAGGGGACTTGGACGGGGGTGGTGCCCGTGTTCGAGCCGTAGTTTACTATTCGTAATGTTTAATCGTCTGTGATTCTGTATAGACATGCATGTCGTATAGAGATATATACAAGTAGACTTGCTCCAATCTCACCTCTGCTAAGGTGGCGCATGACTCGTTCAGTTTGACCTGCAATGTGTATGCTTACGACTACTCTCAGAAAGACCATTGCTTGGAAGACTTGATAGAGGAAACCAAAAGTAGTTCATTCAGCTGCTGAAAACATATCGCGTGCATATCGTTTCTAGTCATCGGTATCGAAATCGTCGTCGGTATCACATTATTTGCTTGAGCGTATATACAGCTGAAATTCCAGAGCTGCTGTTCGGATATATTCGATCGAAAATTCGGATTTGCAGTGATCTAATCCTCGTCGGAGTGATGATGAACAGCCCATCGGTGATTATTTCGGGGGCCCTTTGCTGATTTCCTTGCGCTTGTGCGATCGGATGGTGGCTCACGCATCATCAATGGTAGACTGTCCAGGACGGCGCGGTTGCCCTCGAAGTAGTGCACTGCGAAACCTCCCTGGAGAACTCGTCGAAGAGAGTTGAGGCGAATCCACTTCCACCACCGGTCAATGCTCATGACCCCTTCCCTTCCAATCTTCACGCGGACCTTGCTCCCGTACTGTCGATTCGAGTCCTGGTCGATCGCTTTGTTGTACATGGGGCCGCGCCGCGGATTCTCCACTGTCGTCAAAATGGAGGCGAAATTGCTGTGCAGATTCTTCTTATCTCGCTTGCTAATGTGCTTGTTGTGCACAGTGGCCAAGGACTGGAGTTGCTGTTCCAACTCGTGAGTGTTGTGGTACGCATTGTAGCGTTTGACGAGCTTTGGCCCGTCCCGGTCACCGGCCCTCTCAAAGGACTCCTCGTCCGATTCAGCTTCCTCGTCTTCGTCGTCGTCCTCTTGCGGCGTGTAGCTCTTTTCGTACAGCAGGGCGATGTTCTCGCCAGCGGCAATCTGTCGCGCCGGATCATTGCTGTTGAGCTGATCCATGAAGATCTGGACCGCCTCTTCGCTCTCAGCTTCCAGATCTTCGATTTCTGTCGCGAGGTAGCCCCATTCCTGCAGAGCGGCCGTGACAGTGGCCGCATCATCAGGGGCTTCGATTGAGTGGCCATCAGAGGCAGCGATGTCCAGGAAAAATGTCATCTGGTCAAGGATGCTGTCTACACCAGCACCACCAAAGCTGGTGCATACCCCCAGGCAATGGATTGCGGCAGCCTTGATCACAGGGGAAGTCGAGTCCCGAATCGTGCGGGTGAGCAGCGGCTCCACATTTTCGTAGATGGTGTCGTCGACGGAAGTGATGGTAAGAAGACCCAATGCACGAAGGGCCAGGGTTGTCTCTCGCACGCTGGTTTCAAATTTGATACTCTTGGCAAAAGCGCTGGCCAGGTCAATGACACGGCTGCGGATACGATCTTCGATGTAATGCGATTTGGCGAGACGGCAAAAAGCCGCATAGGCTTCTTCTCGGGCCAGGACGCTGCTTCGTTTGCGATCCAAGATATCTTCAACGACATCCTCAAGCTCTTCGGGCCAGTTGACGTTTGTGTCAGCTGCTTCTGGAATGTCACCCAGGTCATCCAGGGAACCGATGCTGTAAAGACCCAAGCATGGTTAGTTAACTTAGTTATACTTCGACTGTCATGAACACAATTACGTCATCCCGCCCCTCGCAGACTTGAAAAAATAAGGGAGGGAAAAGTGAGGGAAATACAGAAAGGCGGGATGGAAAAGAAGCTCACCTGTATGCAGTGTCGTCGCTGAGGTTACCTTCATCCTCTTCATCGGAAGGATGCCTGCTCGCGTTGCGAGACGACTGTTTCGAACTTTGAGCAGAGGCTGCTCGAGAGGGACGGCGAGAGCCTTCGCGAGAAGCGGCCTTGCGGGACATGGTCTTGCCGCTCTCAAAGATCTGACGGCGAAGGTCAGGCATGTTGAGAGATTAATAGAATGTGAGAGTAGAATGGAGAGATCGTATAGATAGATGAGACCGATAATCAAGTATTGTCGAGGATAAGGTTCGTAATAATCAGTAGAGATCTGATGTCTTAATACTATGGTATGGACAAGGCAGGCAGAAAGAATGTTTTCACAAAGACGATGGACATGATAAGACTGGGAAAAGAACCCTGGGGGTAGAATAAGAGTCGAGAGAAGTTTGTCTGAAGGCTCAGTTGATGCCTATGATGGAAAAAAATGAAAGGCAAATGAAGACGTCAATGGCAAACCCTCTCGTTTTAACAGGACGTGGAAGAACAATACCGTAATACGTAACAACCAGCTCTATGCATTGACCCTGTCAGCCGAGTCTGCGTTACCCCTCGATGCTCTTTCACATGAACTACTTGAATGACTTGAGATTCCACCAATAATGAATCCTTATTCTTCCTTTTATCCCCTCAACCTCGACTACTGCAGAGTTTCTGTACTCTTGTCACTCTTTTCTTTTCTTTTTCTTTTCCTTTTCCTTTGCCAATCGCCGAGGATCTTATCGCCACGTGATGCGGGGTCGCTTATCGATTGACGGAGCTTGACTAAATGAGGATCTTGAATGGTCTGAGCAAAGGGACACAAGAGTAAATAGGCACGATGATGATCATTTCAGATCAGATTGATATGACAGTATTATTCAGGCTGTCGCTGTCCATGGGTATTCGATACTCGATATCGATTGTGGTCGTTGGTTACTGCCTATAGTCTCATAGTAGCGTTGCGCATACACAATCGTAATATGCGGATATATTCATGAAAGGGTATCTATCATGTATGCTCTCTTGTGCTTCTGGAAAGTAATGTTTCTCCTCATTGTTCTTCCGTTACCAACGCTAGGATCCCCGAAGCTTTGTCGCCCTCGAGATACTCCCTTCCTTCTCTTCTCCGATCGTCCTCATCCTCATCGTCCCCGACTTCAAGATCGACCTGTAAACTGGCATCGTATGCTCTCATGACGGTTTCCTCATCCACACGTATTCCACCGTGGACAAGGACGCGGATACATTGCGCCAGGCGTGCAATCTCGCGCCGCGTCTGTGGGGGAATCTCGTCGTTCTGGCTCGAATAAATAGAGCTCGATACCATCTCCTCCATGCGGGTGATGGATATATTCTCCGTCGTAGAGGATGCTGCGGCCGCAGCGTCGGCGTGCTTCGCGATCCAGATGTAACCATTCACCCCGAGTATAATGTTCACCTCGCCGCCGCCGTTCGCTGTGCTGACCGTCCACTGTTGTCTCTTGGCGCGAACCACACCACCCGTGCCTGAGGTACCCATCGCCCCTGCAGAGGCAGCTCCCGCTCCGATCCCCCCCTTCACTGCCGAACGCGATGCCCCGCTTCCGCCGGTTCCCGCAACAGCAAGGAACACGCCATTTCTAAGCTTGCCGTATTTTAGTGATCGCGTGTGCAGTGATGCTGAGCCGTCTGAATGCACGCTCTGGACTTCTGCAACCACCAAGTCTCCTTCACTGAAGAAGGTCCGAATCTGCAGTTCATCCGCGCTTGTCCGCCGACGGAGGATACCGCCTGGAAGATTGATGGCAGAGAGGGGTAATTGTGCGAGGAGAGGGGCGGCGATATCGACCTTCCATCGTCGTGACTGAACCTCCACAATGCGTCCAACAACCAGATCACCGATTTCTGGAATATACCGGGCCCGCAGCGGCTGAACGGAGAGCAGTTTGTTGGTTTTCTGTACAGTACCAGCGACGGTGGCAATGATCGAAGTCGAAAGCGGATTTGAGTAGGTACCGTGACCTCTGCGAATGGTTAGTGACAAACCTGAACCTCCGGTGGAGGGAGTATGTCGAGCCCAAACTCGGAAAGACCAACCTCATCCATTGTGGATCATCCGTCACGACTTCACCTGGTGTCACAATCCCTGCGCCAATCTTTGTTCCTTCCACTAAGCGGGGGCGTTTGCTGGGTCGAGAGGCTCCTCTTGAAGCCAAATCAACTCCTCCGTCTGAATCTATCGACATTGAATCGAAGTCTGAATCTGGATAGGGAGAATTGGCATCCTCCACAACGGGAGGCAGAATAGTGATTGCCATTTCCAAGCGGGAAAAAAGTACCAAATGTGATATTTGGACTATAAATTAAAAATGAGTATTGAGCTGAAGTCCGTTTTGCGAAGTTGTGTTCAAACTCCAGATGCAGAAGATTCCGCAATCGAAATGTTCAAGAGCAAACAGGACAAACTTCATGCAAAGAGCACGTGAAAACATACAGGTAGACCTACGTACTAAGTACCAATCGCGAAGCAATTGAGAGACAAACCAATATAAATTTGGCACGCTTTCAGTAAAGAGAAGAGAAGAGTAAAGATCTACTCAGTTGCTCTAGTGAAATTTTTATTCTGGTTATTCATGAATCTAATTAGGCCTTCCATTTATGGTTCGTATCATACCCTCGCCAGTCAACATTATGAGAAAAAGAAAAGAGTATTTAGTAAGACAGCAATGAAAAAACGTAATGTAGTAAGGCCTTGCCGAACGATGGCGCATAATTCATGAGCTTGTCAACTTGCGAGACACCTCGCGAGAGACAGCCATGCCGGTCAGACCGGGAGCAACATAAGAAATAAGACGCAGTGCGGACAGTCCCCAGTAGGCAGCTTCTCCTGCGGTGGTCCGCACGAAGCATGCTCTAGAACCCCCGAATAATTCAGGGCACCAGAAGGAGAAATGAGAAATATAATAATACATAGAGGAGATCAATGCTCAGAGCAAGGAAACCAGGTCTTTAGGCACCCACACCTGACGACCTTTTCGATGTGCGTTTGGCATTTGAGTTCGTGTCGTCCTTCTTCTTCTTGCTGGGACGGCTGCTACCGCCCTTGGGTCTATAGCCCGTATCGTCATCACGCTTGCGCTTGCCCTTGGTGCTCCCCGGGGTGGGACCGGTATCCATCAGGACGCCGTCCTCGTCGTAAGCCTCCTCCTCTTTGCGTGGCTGGGTTGCTCTTTTCGACGCTCGCACATTAGTTGGTCGAGATCCCGACTTCTCGGAGGCGTTCTCATTGTCCTGTAGGAAAATATGTGGCTGATTGCGCCGGAGCCAGTTGTAAACGGAGACAGGGTTTCGCAGCGCCAATTCCCTTTCTCGTTCGGCAAACGATGGCTTTTCGGGAATGCGACTAAGCTCGAGAGCGGCTGCTTCGTCGCCGAGCTTTGCATCCATACTCAAGTAGTACTCGGTCTCGTGTTCCGGAGTAAAATATCCAAGCTTCTCCTCCAAGCTGATGTCTGTAGAAGAATCGGGTCTCGCGGGCGGCACCGCCGTATGAGGCACCTTTTTGAGGGCAGTGTAATGCATACGCGGTGCAAATGCGTTGCCTCGTTTGATATCGTCTTCCAGAGTGTGATATGCTTCGAGTGTCATGGTGCCAGCAGCCATCTGTGCTTTGGCATCTTTCAAGATGGATTTTGCCGTTGCAGAGTCAACGTACATCGGCGATCGTTCAGGCGTCGGCAGGAACGAGGAATCTCCTGGGGCACTGATATCAAATCGCTGATTCGCTGGGACGTGCAAGCTTTCGTTAAATTCAAGGAGAACCTCTAGAAGTTGGCTGTGGCAGAAGAGTCAGTCCTCGAACGAGCCTGCTTCTTTCTATACACCTGCAGATCTTCACTTACTCGTTCTGCTCTTGGATTCTCTTCGAAAGATCTTCAATGCGCAATTCTTCGCGGATCAGAGACTCGCTCTCCTTCATCCCAAGCTCGAATTTGACTTTAAGTTTGGCATACTTCTTTCTGTAGCACCAGGGAGTAGCCATATTAGTTCTCATATCAGAAGCTAACGTTTGCGCACTGAAAGACCTACTTGAAAGAACGATATGACTGTTTGGTAGGGGCACTGGTCGAGTCGTCGGCAAGGCTCTCAGCCACAGAGCGGGAATCCTCGTTTTGCTGTGACATGTCGCATCGAAATTGAACCGGAGACGTGTATTCAATGGAGTCGTGCAGATGAGAGAATTGATGGTTGATGATGAAATGGCCAGTGCCAAATGAGAGCACTGAAGGCGAGTGATGGTGTTGATGGTGGCTGGTCACGTTCAGTCGAGCTGTGGTTTCGCGCTGTCGCCAAGTCCGAAGTCCGCAATGAGAGATTGTTGCGTCGGCGGGTGTTTTTGCCCGCCGTAAAAAGTTTCAATCATTTCTGCCGATTCATCGCAAAGACAATAGCTCAATGCGCTTGTTGACTAGACCAGTCAACACAAGTTTCCATTGTGACTCGCTATTGTACGATTTCGTTATTGTATCAATTTGAGTGGGCCACTCTCTAAGAACGATTATCGAGTGATTGACTTTATTTCAATCCGACATGGCTGGTCTCGGTGAAGGCAGTCAAAAAAAGCGAAAGCTCAAAGATGTCCCCGAAATTGAGATCGATGTGTCCGCTCCTGAACCTCCATCGAAGAAAGCTTTGCGTAAAGCCAAAAAGAAGGTTGCCGAGCCTACAGCAGATTCTACAACGCAGCAAGAGGCCTCTGTGCCCAGCAAAGAACAAGATGACTCGAAAAAACGTTCGGACTACGGCATCTGGATTGGGAACCTGGCCTTCTCCACCACCAAAGATGATCTGCGCAAGTTTCTCACAAGCAATTGCACTTTTGCGGATACTACGATCACTCGTATACATATGCCCAAGGGCCAAGAAAAATTTGGAAAGGCTCAGAACAAGGGCTTCGCTTACATCGATCTTGCCAACGACAAGGCTGTGAAGGAGGCAGTAGGGTTGAGCGAGCAACTTCTAGCTGGGCGCCGGGTGCTGATCAAGGATGCGAAGAGTTTTGACGGCAGACCAGAAAAGTCAGAACAGGATTCCGCAGCAACAACTACAAAACCTCCTTCGAAACGGATATTTGTTGGCAATCTCGACTTCGATGCTACAAAAGAAGTAATCGCGGAACATTTTGAACGATGCGGTGCGATCACGCATGTACATGTGGCAACGTTTCAGGATACCGGCAAATGCAAGGGCTATGCTTGGGTGGAGTTTGATGAACTTGCTGCCGCCGAAGCAGCGGTGAAGGGCTTTGTTATAGTTAATGAAGACGAGGAGGATGACGAGGGCTCCGGAGAAGAAGAGTCCGGAAAGAGGAGAAAATCGAAGAAAACCAGACGGAGGAGGGTTTGGGTGAACCAGCTTCATGGTCGACGACTGCGCATGGAGTTCGCGGAGGATGCGACGACACGGTACAAGAAGCGCTTCAGTAAAGATGGGGAAGGCAGAAAGAAAGATGAATCGGCCATTACTGAAGTGGAAGATGGGCATCTCGAGCAGGAGTCAACTGGAGACAAGCCGCAGCGGTCACAGCGTGAAAAGCCCAAGCGAAGCAAACCTGAATACTCAAGATACGACCAAGAAACCGTTCAGAAGCTTAGCGGAGCTATTGTCGAAGCCCAAGGAAAGAAGATCACTTTTGATTGAGACTTGTTGATATGAAAATGGAGCATAAATGATGCTCATCCCAATCATTCATATGCTACCTATACTTGAGCCTTTCGTCGAGTATTGACTGGCATTCAACACTTTTTCCTTGCAAGACATTTAAGAACTGTCATTTATTGTAGTAAATATTGGATGAGATGACAGGATGATTCTACATAGAATGATCTATTATCCTATCAGACAGCCATACTGCTGGTTAACTACCTTAGCATGAGGGTATTTACTTTGTACCAAACATTATTTGAACTCGGTAGGCATAAACAAGCTATGACCACTTTTGAGCTAGTAATCCTCCATTATCAGCTTACATTAGCATTAGAGAGGTGGCTCTTCATGTAAACATTCAACTTTGATATTTGTAGGGAACTACATAGACAGACAATTTCTTTATCAAAGGCTTACAGATATTGCTGACTATCAGATCACCATACCTAATGTGATTAGCTATTATGCCTTAGCAGCCTTACCAGTCTACGGTTTATGCTAGTTCCAGATTCGCTGAGGTGGTTTTGGATGCGCTAACCAGATTTGGATAGTTGACATCGAAGAGAGATGTCATGGCTCATGCTAAAGGCGATCAACTTTGATAGTGAGTGCTTGTCTTGTGTTGCATGTCCCTCGACTACCTGCCCAACCCGTCCCACTCCTGGCCCTCGTTATCGAGGTGCATGTTCCCTTGATCACCCATCAACCTTTTGACGCTCACTCCCCTCTCTCCATACACGTGTTCGAGTTTTTGCCGCTTCTGTTGACCATTCCCGCCCCCCCGGTCCTTGCAATCCGATCGTCTCGCCGCACGTCGTTCCTGGTCGGTGCATCCTCCATCCTTATCTCAATCGTCCTCCAGACACACCGTGGCACAAAGTAACATCGCATCCGGTGTTCAATCTTATCCCTTCTTTCCATCGTCCACGCCAAACAAAAATGGCCTCACGTCGTCGCAACATCGGTGCTAGCCGGCGGAGGAGAAGAGAAGACGAAGGCGAGGACGAAGGTTCCATAGAGGGAGAATTGGAAGATGATTCGATGAGCGAGGGCTCAGCCATCAGCCATCCCGACGATGATGATGATGCTGATGGCGAGGGAAGCGATGAGAGTGACGAGGAGGCTTCTTCGTCCCCGCACATGGACAGAACCAACGGTCCTCAGGTCAACGGTCGTGTGCCCGAAATCCACCAGCGGTCTGGACGACGCCATTCCTCATCTCCTGGAAAACGACACACAGCTACCGCTGTGTCCGACACTGAGGCCATGATGAATGGAATGACACTGTCCGATCAGACGAATGAAGTGGCGGAAATCCACTTTGATGATATGAAGGGGGGGTCTGGTTTACCGACAGGAAGGACGCCATCTGCACCTCCGACAGAAGCGAAAAGAGGGACTTTTGCGGAGCGAAAACGCCGCGAACACGAAAGATATGCAAAGGAGCGGGATGAAAATCCGGCCTTCGTGCCCACTCGAGGACGCTTTTTCCTTCACGATAAGCGTTCCACCGAGTCTGGTCCGAATGGGCACAGGCCGTTCAACAAATCAAAATCGAGACCTTATGGCCTCATCGTGGATGGCAATGTTCGCAGGTGAGCCTTCCCCAACTCTTCGTCATGTACTCGCGATAGCTGACCCGTTATTCCTCTCGCAAGGCACTCCAAACCTGATGCTAGTGAAGGGCAGTGGACGCATGATCTGCACGAGATGGTCGCAGGAGATGAACCCGTCAACAAGTCCTCTGCTGTACTAGGATCCGTGTCGAGCTTTGCCCCAAAGCCTGTCCCTACCGCTCCTCGCTCTACGCCCCCGAATAGGTCTTTCTCAAGCACCACCCTGATCGGCAACGTGCCTGTTGTAGTGTTTCTGCAGGGCATGTCTCGGCCCATACCTTTTCCTGCCGTTCCAAAAAAGCAACACACTCGTCTTCCTCAACATCGTCCTCCCTTACGTCGAGACAAGCCCGTGCGCATATCGTTCCCTGGACAGTCTCCGAGATACATATTCCCTTCGACAGAGCGCTCTTTCATCTTCATTCCGCGAGCGTTGAGGCCAAACCAGCAGGGTTACCGTGGCAGGGGCCGGGGTGGATTCTATGGCGGACGCCGTCCGAGTATTTATGCAGGCTCCGTCTACACCCCAAGCGTCACCGCCAGTCGAAGATCCTCGATGGGCAAGCCAGCCTCTCATGATGGATATCCCTCGCCGGCCGCATCTGTGCTGTCAAGGCATACGGTAGTTACGACTGAAAATGGGAAGCCGGTCGTTCGTCTGCCTCCACCTTCCAGGCCATTAGGCGGCATGCCACCGGCAGCCGCTGCTGCCGGTCCCGGAGCCGTTGTTACCCCGTCACTGCCGCCACCTATGCCTCAGCCTCAGCCTCAGCAACCGTCGTACCGTGAGAGCCGTCAGGCTCCCATCCCGATGCATCAGCCTCGTCCTCAGAAAGCGGTTTCTGTCGCCGATATAGAGACTCCTGCGAGCTTCTCTTTCAACGCCCCCCAGCCACAACAGGAACAACCATTCCAACACCAGGTCCCTATGCCTATCAATGGCCCCAGCTATGGTGCCGATGCTCAATCTGCCCACGCAACCGGGACGCCTTCTTCGCACATACCCGAGCGAGCAATCCATGCTCAACCTTTCCAACCATACGGCTTTCAGCAAGCCCAGCCATTTTATCCTACCGCTTACCCTCCCGGTACAGTATACTATCCTATGTCTGGAACAGAGTTCCCGCCGTACAACGCAGCCGGCATGCCAGGAGCCTCCGTCGTGCCGTATCCCCCACCGGGACAGCAAGCACCATACGTGGTTCCAGGAGCCCACGCCTCATCCGCAGAGCAGCCTTCGCAACCAGGCACAGTCGCGCATGAGGCAGGTGGCACAGTTTATTTCTACGACGCCACGCAGATGTGGCCTAACGCATCATATGCCGCGCCCGCTGCGCCAGGGCCTGGCGGCGTCATTGGCATGGGTGGAATGATGACTCCTCCTGGCACAACCTACTATTATCCTCAGCAGCAGGGTAATGTATACTACGCTCCGCAATAAGAAAAAAAAGGCGCATTTTCGACGTTTTTCTTTCGTCACAGTTCGATACCTTAAAAATATTCGTACCTTATCGTCTTCGTTGTCGCCTCCTGCCTTTCTTTTACGCATTCCTTCCGCACATTTCTCGTCCTGCGCTTTTGTCTCACTGATGCCACGCAATTGATAATTTCCAAAACTCATGATGTCGACTATAGGAGTCTCGTCCATTGTCTTTACTCGTTCTTTTCAGCTCCGCGTTTTACTTTACTGTCTCGTCTTCATGCTTCCTTTCTGATGAGACTCTCCACGATGCCATTTCCTTGAGCTTTTATATGGATTGTTATTAGATAAGCCACCCTTGCATCCTTAGCGACTGTTCTCTCATCATTGCGGTGCCACCTTTCTGTGGCCGGAAGCTGTCATGTTCTGTACGCATTTTTCCTGCTTATTATCTGGAAAGCGATGTGGCATTGATTTCCCCCTTCCCCGTGTTGTTCCATCCTTTCTTCGTGGAGTGTTGACATGGTTCTTTTCTCAATATTCCTTTGAAGGGCGACCCCGGAAACTTCAAACATGTACTTGTTTCCACACTTTTGACCTGCATAGGGCTCTCAATAATTCAAAGCTTGTCTTCTTCCTGCATTGTTGTCAGTGGTTTGTTCCGCCGTTCGCTGCTCTCTAGCATTTAGGAATGGTGTTTGTGTTGTGGCGTGGGCTATGAATTCAAATATGAGGGAAAAACAACCTGTCTGGTCAGCTTCTTCTCGTTCTCTTTGGCTGTAAAAGGATTCGATGCGTTGGATGGAATTATGAGTAATCTAATTCATTGGCGAGATGGGATGGGGTCGTATGTGCGGATACATACTACAGTAGCAAGTCGACGTCTTCAAATGAACATCACGCACTATCCTAAAGAATAAAGGAATAATCCAAACTGCAAATCCAGGAGAGGGGGTAGCCAAGAAGAGTATACAGTAATGATGACGATGGTGATAATAACAATAATGGGATCTGACAGTATCCCCTGCAAATATGCGAAAGTACCTCTCTAGTGATGGTACCAATTGATGATAACGATAAGGATGTGAGGCTTCACCGCCTCATCGACTAACCTTAGCTACTGCTGTTACTGTATCTACTCTGTCTCCGTAAGGTAAAGCCGAATGGAGAGCAGCAGATGACCTCCTCCGCATCTCGACCTTTTGTTAGTCGTTACGTAGCCCCAGGCTGCCTCCTGCCATACCTTACCTTTACCTCACTTTATTAGCTAGCTCTCTCTCTCTCCTCCCTCTTCCCTCTCCCTCATCTCCCCTCTACCTCTATCTATCTATTTACTTCATCCATCGTACTTTTCATCATCCTCATCAACTTCTCAACCTCTTCTTTCATCGTCTTGCTTCTCACTACCTTCTTTCTTCGAATCCCTGCTCATCATCTCTTACGTAGGTGACTAGCACCTTATCTCTAGTCCACCTTTCCTCACCTTCGTCCTCTGTCTACACCATGGCTACCCACATTCCACCGGCTAGTCCAGTCGGACCTGCAACCCTAATCACAATCAAAGTGCTCTATAATGACAGCACTCGACGCTTCAAGGTTCCTCTGAGAGAACTAGGTGCTCGGGTTCTTCCCCAGAAGGTATGTAGATGGTCTCCACCCTAGGCTAGCTCCGGTCGGAGCTTCAACCACTCCCCATCAAGCATCCTGGAGATTCTGCCGACCACCGCTGGCAAGCTCTCGATCCTGTCCAGCCATGAAATCTATCCTATTACTCTATTGATTATGTCTTGAGAATACGCCGAAAAGAATTGCTATCGCATTTTTAGTTTTGTATGATGCTAACGAGCTCCTTGATCTAGCTCCGTCAACTCATAGGCGTCCCAGCGGACAGCAACGTCATCTTTGAACGCTACTCGGACAGCGCCGGTTGCTATGTCCGCTTAGACAGCGAGAACCTCGCAGTCTACAAGCAACTTTACCGTGCTGCTAAGGCTAAATTGAAGCTGCGTATCAAGGCGACATTGGTCAATGAAGTGAATGAGCCTATTTCGCAGCCCTCTCTTTCCGAGGGTGCTCCGGAGGAACAGGGCCCAGCAAGATACAGCTACCTGGAGACTGTCCTGGGTTCTCCCCCACCTGTTCCCGGAGCCGAAGTAGTTCCCTCTGGCACTTCTGAATCGGTGCCTGACCTTTTAGGTGCCCTCGAGAAACCCGCTTCAGTTGGTCCCCAATCTGTCCAGTGGACAAAAGATGGCATCGCGCCCGCGCAGCCTGGCTATCGGGACTTTGTCCTAAATGCAGATAACGTCGATGTCCCCGTCGTCTCGCACAGATCCCCAACCGGTGTATTCTGTATTGACTGCAACAACTGCGGACGTTCTATTCCAAATGAGCACTACCATTGCAGCATCTGTGAAGACGGTGATTTCGATCTATGCTCTCATTGCGTAAACTCGGGCGTCACGTGCCTGTCTGAAGACCACTGGTTGATCAAGCGTATCGTCCAAGATGGCATTGTTACTAACAGCACTACTGAACGAGTGGCTCCTCGCAAGCTTGAGGAACCAAGGGAGTCCAAGACGGACTCAGAAACTCTGCCTGAGCTCGCTCCCGAGATGGCCCCAGAGCCTACTCCAGCTACCGCTGAAAAGTACCCTCTTCAACCTATAGAGCGGATTTGCAACGCTTGTCTCAAGGGTGAGTCGCCTATTGTCACATGAGGTTTTCTTTGTTGCTCATTCTCTGTAGACTTCGACGAAACCAAGATGGTCACATGCACCGACTGCGAAGACTATGATCTTTGCATGACCTGCCTTTTGAAGGACGCGCACGGCCATCATCCGGCTCATCGCTTCTCCCTCCTTCACGACCGAGACTTCTGCCTAAAGAGTCTCGTGCAGTCGCGTTGCAGCCCTGGTCGCCATCACCAGCACGCAGCGATCTGTGACGGTTGTGAAAAGGTATGATCAACCCACTGTTGAATCGAGGTTTCGTCGCAGGCTAATATATACTCTCAGCGCATCGTCGGTGTTCGTCATAAATGTCTGACCTGCCCCGACTGGGACTACTGCTCGGAATGTGTTGGCAACGCCGCGCAAAACCACCCAGGCCATCGCTTTGCACCCCTCTATGAGGCCATCTCTGAGCCACTGCAGCATCATGAGGTTCACTATGGCATCTACTGCGATGGGCCATTGTGCAGGGACAAGCCGTTCCCCCGCTACATCACTGGAGTTCGGTACAAGTGCTCTGTGTGCCATGATACTGATTTCTGCGCCAAATGCGAAGCCCTACCGACCAACACCCATAATTGCACCCACCCATTGCTGATGCTCAAGACACCGGTACGCGGCGTTACTATCAGCAACTCCGTGACTGAGAACGGGCTCGGTGGACCTGTGATCTTTGCAGGCGACCAAGTCAAGAGATCTACCTCTGCACAAGCCGATATTCCAGCTGAAGCTGGAAAGTCTTCAGAGGCGCCATGCAGCGAGGAAGGAGCAGCTGCGAAGGAAAAGGACATCGTGGAGCCATCTCCAACAGCGGCCGAAAAGGCGCAATCCAAGGTGTACGAGATGCCAACTGCTGATCCAGCTTCCAGCTATCAAGCTTTCTTTATCCGTGACACTGTCCATGACGGCACCGCCATGCCACCGAATGAGGTATTCCCGCAGACATGGACACTCTACAATCCTGGACCACTTGCATGGCCCGCTGGAAGTGCTGTGCGCTTTGTGGGCGGTGATTCCATGTTCAATGTGGATACCAATCGCCCCTTGAGCGTTGATGCAGTCTCCGCCGCTATGGAGAGCAACAAGCTCCTCGAACCATTGGAGCCTGGCCAAAGTGCCGATTTCACCGTGACTCTGAAGGCCCCTAACCGGCTCGGGACTGCCATCTCGTATTGGCGCTTGAAGCTCACCAACGGCATGCCCTTTGGTCATAGACTCTGGTGCGATATTCAGGTCCGCGACTACATGGCCGCGTCCACCAAGCTGGAGCCTGTACAGGAGGCCCCTCGCGAACCCGAGCAACAGGCAGAGGCGGCTCCGTCCGATGACACTGAACGCACGGGAAGTCAAATGATCTTCCCTACCCTGGATAAGGAGTCACCGGTCGGTAGCACCCACGAGGCAATGACTGCAGGTCCTTTGACTGCCCCTACCGTGTCCAATCCATCCGAGCAAGATGTTCTGGAGGATGTGGAGAGCTTGACCTTGGACGATGCCGACACCGAGACCGGGTTCCTGACCGATGAAGAGTACGATGTCCTGGATGCCAGCGACCAAGACTACCTGGAAGCCCAATCGCAGGTCTAAAGTCATTACTTGCTTTGGGTCTGCCAACCAGGCCCTTGTTTTTACCTCAACCACACGGGCGTAATGGGCGGGAACGGAGAAGGATGCATGGAATTGAACTTGTCATCTCTCTTCGATATAATTTTTAAGAATCACATGCGATGAGGTGATGGTGCAACATTTTTGGGAATTTGATTATTTCAAAATGGCTATTCAAAGAATGGACGGAATGAAACAACGGGGGTTATCTACTCTTTTCACTTGATGTGTTTATCTGTGCTCAGTTTATTAACAAGTCATTTCTCCAACGGTCGCCTAAATTGTTGTAGTCATGGAGTTTCCTTCCTTTGACACTGGATGAGGGGAAGCTGTGCTCGGTTCAGTCCGGCAATCCCCCATTGTCAGTTACGTACCTAGGTATTTTGTCCAATGTCCAGGACTATGACCCCATATCTACTCCATAGCTTCAGCGGGGATCTCCATTTTATTCTCCACTCTCTGATGACAATCCATTTCTCCATGACTTACTGACCAATTGGAAGGGCCCCCATTCACGCATCTATCCAAATGGCGCCTTGTTATTGCTTACCAGGTAGCTGGCAGCAGCTCCCTCCTTCCCCGCACCGCAGCCCCTTCCCCAATCCCCAGTGTGCATAGGCCGAGCTCTGTTGCATGAAATGACGGAAAAGACGGACAGCAACTTATAATAATCATCTGTCTGCTTGCATTGTCCATAACCAACCAGTACGGAGAAAGGCCACAACGGGATCGCGTCATCACACCATGGCAGGCTTCATTCATATTGCTATTCTTGCCGTCCTGGCTGCGACTCTGTATGGCCCTGTGTCTCGACACCTCACTGTCCTCGGGGTCTTCCGACATCCCACGCCTCTGGTGATTGTTGAAGGACAGGGTTACCACAAGATTGCTGATACGATGCAATGCGAGGATCTGCATTACTGGCAGCCTACGAACAAAATCTTTGCAGCGTGTGAGGATTCGGTCTTGCCACGCTTCAAGTGGTTCCCTCCGTTGGGGAACCTTGAGCTACCGGCTGTCACACCTACCGGCTCAATTCATGTCATTGACCCCGAGGTACTGCTTCCTTCCCGTCCAGCTGGCTTGGGTTATCTCGCTGACCTGTTGATTAGACCATGAAGTCCACCCGGCTCGCATTTGAGAACTTCTCAGGTCCGTTTGTGACCCATGGAATCGACGTCATCGAGGACCCGAAGAATCCCAATGCTGTGTATATCTTTGCTATAAATCATCTGCCGAATCCGGAATTCAAACAGGACGGGAAAGATGTTCCTAAGGCACGATCTCAAGTCGAGCTCTTCCACCATGTTTTGGAATCGAGCACCATTGAACATGTTCGTTCCATCCGTCACGAGTTGATCGCTACACCCAACGACATATATGCGGAGAGTCCGAATTCTTTCTACGTGACCAACGATCATTACTACCGCGAGGGATACAAACGCATGGTTGAGGATGCGATCCCAGCAGCCAAGTGGTCGAGCATCATCCAGGTACAGATCCAGGATCTAAAGTCCAAGGACGCAGACAAAGGTATCGACGCCACGGTGGCTTTGACCGGGTTATACAACAATAATGGACTTGGTCATGGCAGATCTAAGGACGAGATGCTCATCGTCAGTTGCATGGGCGGGACTCTGTATCGCGCTCGTGCAAACAGTGGAAACCACACGATATCTATCTTGGAAGAGATTCATCCAGGCGGCCAAATTGACAATCCCACTTACTACTCGGACCCGTATCGTACTGCTGCAGACGATGCCAGCGGTTACGTTGTGGCGGGAATGACACGTCCAATTGATGTGGCTAAAAACCACGCTGATCCGAACGCTAAAGAGGGAGCCATTGTATGGTATGTGCGGCCCAAACCAGGCACGAGTGGAGATGGAGAGAAGTCCACGGAATGGGAGTCGCGTGTTGTTTTCGAGGATGATGGCACTCTCATTCGGACTGCTAGCACGGCGCTCTTGGTTCCCACTGAAACAAAACCTGGGGAGGGAAAGAAGGCATGGTTGTTTGTGACCGGATTTGTCTCAGAGAGCGTTATTGCCGTTAAGGTTGACCTTTAAGCAACTCTCTTGTATAGACAGCATGAAGTCCTGGGTATCTCAAGATTATCCCAGGTGTGATGACAGAATGTGTTGATGACCAGCATGATAGTCATAGCTGATAGTACATCTCTATCCCTACGGTAGCGGAACTTAGCAATAATTTCAAATAATGACATAGTTCGTAATCTAAGATCTCATAGCCGAGATACCTACTCCGTACTGTCGTGTCGACGGGATGATGCCTTGCAGCCGTGGTGCCTGGACAATACTCTGCTGCCTGAGGCACCCAACTATTTCCATCTGTCAACTTTCGGCTCGTCACCGTCTGCAGCATCTCAAACACTCCAACGCCTCGCCACTTCCTCCCTCAATATCATCAATATGTTTCGAATCTGAGATGCTAATAATGCCATCAGCCTTTTCGACTCACGCAGCCCTGCGTATGCGGGGCAATTGCCCAGCCATCACCTCCATGGCATCATCCTTGGTTCAGCATCAGCAGCTCCGCTATCAACCTGCCGCAATTCGCAATTGCTATGGCCTTTTGACACGCAGCTACGCCAGCCCATCATCATCACCGAAATCACATACACGATCCCCATCGTCTGCCCAGCCGGAAGCCCCCATTGTTCCGTCCAGCTCCTCGACGTCGACCACTTCTCTTCCCGACGATGTCAACCCTCCGCCGAGCACCCGGCCAGCAGACCTCAACCTCCCAGAGCCTGTGTCGGCCTCGGCCGGACCGGCCGACAAGCTCAAACGCTACGTGGCGCTGGGTCGCGCCTATCTGTCCTTCTACAAGACGGGCCTCAAAAACGTCTACCACAACTACCGCGCCTCGCTCCCCCTTCGCTGCTCCCTGGGTCTACCGGCCTACTTCCCCACCTCGCCTCCCCCAGCACCCTCACCC